>RCUC01100747.1:0-14785 GCA_003697995.1 Taxidea taxus jeffersonii | reverse complement strand
AGAGAGAGGAGGAAGCAGGCTCCCTGCTGAGCAGAGAGCCCGATGCGGGGCTCGATCCCAGGACCCTGAGATCATGACCTGAGCCGAAGGCAGAGGCTTTAACCCACTGAGCCACCCAGGTGCCCCTTGTTGCTTTTTAAAGTAGTCTTTTATAATCCTGTTATTTCTGTCTGCCACTCTGAGTGTTAGCTACTAATTGTTAGGTTACGCAGGACTGATGTACTTTGCATCATCTTCCTGTTTTTAAAATTGCCTTATTATATTAGGTTGGAGACTTCTTCTAGTTTCCTTTTTTGAAACTCTATAGAGTAATGTCTGTTTTTCAAGGATTTTACAAGGTTCATTTTGTAAACTATTCCAAACCCTGAATGATTATTACATTAACTACCTGTATGATCTCAGGAAAGTCATTTAAATTCTCTGATCTTTCTTTTTTTTTAATTCTCTAAACTTCCTTGTCTGTAAATTGGGCATAATAATACGTACATGAGGTAGTAATAATGGCACCTATAAACAGACTCTATGTAATCACTCAGGAAATGATGCACCTACCAATCTCCCATTCCCTCTGTTTATCTGTTGATATCAACTTTGCCAGTCATTCCTGCCTTTGATTCCATAATTACCCTTCCTAAGGAAGTTCCTAAACTTCTCCCCTGGCTCAGTACCTAAGGCCAAATGGAGAAAGAATAGAGATACAGCAAATAATTTTGTAAGCAATCTAGCATTAAATTAATTGATACTGAATTAATTACAAATCATTTTCATAATGGCAAATGAAGCTAAACCAGTGTTCATAACCCCTCTTTAGAAAAATAAGTGCGGTTTAGAAAATTATCATTTTATAAGTTATTAATGTTTAATATAGGGCAATAATTTGGATGTAAACCTTAATGCCTTATATACAGAGTGCCTGTTAGTACCAAGTGGTAATTCTAAGTGTAAATGCTGATCATGACCCCTGAGAGCCAAAATCGTTGATTAGATGAGCATGTTCAACATTAAAGTGTGTGTGTTTAATTAAAATTGATTTTGGGAGAACTCTCCAACTCCTGTTCCTTATGCTCAACTTTATTTTCTCATTGTGAAAACGAAGTAAAAATTGAGATATTGTTTGGTTAAATCCTGTATGTTAAGGAGTATCTAATTTTGTTTTTTCTCTCTAAGGCCTAATAACGCATATACCTACTTCATGGCTTAATTTCATTCTATCATAGGAAAGGCTTCTTAGTGATCATAATTTGGAAGTTGAAATTTTATCTAAAGAAGATCCTAGATATTGTAGGGGCATCCAGAGCCCTGAGTATGGGGAGAAATGGGGAAAACAAAATTGAGAAAAAGAGTTCTGATTGCTCTCTATCACATTTTTTCATATCCGATGTACTAATTCTGTCATCTGTTTTTTTCTCTAAGAGCTTTTCTTAGAGCAGTGAAAGCATTATAGGTTCAGTATAGTCATATTCACAGAAAGAAAAACAATTTCTATATATTTCAACATTTCCATTTCATTCACCTAAGAATTCTCTAATAACTATAGGATAAAAATATTATTTTTTAATTTTTAAAAAGAGAGAAGAGAAATAAAGAAAAGAAACCAGAATTTTAAAAATGTAGTTGATTTCTAGATAGGGACCTGATTTCTTGCACTAACAGTTTCCATACTGTATTTGTGGCTGTATATAGCATAATTAGTATCTCACGGGCAACAACCATCCATCTGTTCCCATAGATGGAAACTGTCTTTAAATAATAAAGGAACTCCTTTCTGTCGTAAATGCTCTCTGCTTTTAAAAGCTAAGTAGAAATATATAGCATAATGAGTGCGTCAGTCCTTCATTTACATTGAGACCTATCTAACTGTATCTTATAAAATCTCTTATTTTCAGTAAATACTTCAGTTGAATAGACTGGGTTGGGTCTTCGTTTTTGGTTTTGTTTTAGACTGCTCCTACAATGTTTCCAGCTCAGTCACAGGTTAATAATCACACGATGATGTGGTGGTGTCAGCGAGATCAAGTCCTGACAAGGAAATGGGAGCCCTGTTCAGAAGAGAGATGAGTAAATATCCCAAGAGAGGGATCAAACAGCAAGCAGTTACATTTCATAAAGACAAAAATCACCAAACTTAAAAAAAAAAAAAGGTTTAAAAAAAATAAGTTTAACTGAGAACTTGGACAACATAAAAAAAGGCACAGATGGTAAACTTCTAATGGAAGAGACATTTGGGAGTATGGCCAGCAGCACGTCCCACCTGCCACAGGAGTTTGTCTTTGGGCAGATACAACTCCCTAGTTGGGGGGGGGCGGTGAAAAAATTATAGCCCAGGTGGGTTAGACACACCTCTAGCCAGAGTAATATTCCTAAGCTGCTCACGTCGCTGATGGCAACAACACTAGAATAAAATAAAATGTGAAAACAGTATGCTGATCTTTAACCAACATGTCAATATGCTTAAAAAATAATTTTTAAAGGATTTTATTTATTTATTGGACAGACAGAGATCATAAGTAGACAGAGAAGCAGGTGGGGGGGAGAAGCAGGCTCCCCACGGAGCAGAGAGCCCGATGTGGGGCTCAATCCCAGGACCCTGAGATCATGACCTGAGCCGAAGGCAGAGGCTTTAACCCAATGAGTCACCCAGGAGCCCTGCTTAAAAAAATAATTTGAAGTTCTGTGTGCCTTTTCTGAACAGACAGTAACCACATACCACAGTTTCATAGGTTTCTTGCTAACAAAAGACCCCCTGATCTGTGAGAATCAAACTTTATTTTAAAGCCTTTTGGGCTTCGATGTGAACTAACTTTCCAAATTAAAACCGCATCCAGGTATTCTTTCTCTTTAACATATTGGGACCCACTAAATCTCACCTCACACACAAATCCTATAAAGAGTGTGTATTGTCTCAAATAGCTGGAGAGGAGAGCAGCTTTCCCCATTGCTCATCAGAGCTGCGGTTCTCCCCAACAGAGTCATGCTTTTAGCAAGGTTCCTGTGGGAAACCTGTTTGTGAAAGTGGCGTTTGTGATTCAGACTTCAGCTCCCCATACCAGCTTCGGAAAGTCAAACAGATGTTTCCTCATTTACTGCAGCGTAGCTCATCACTTATCCCTAGAGGAAGATCAGAAGAGGCTGGGGACACGCGCAATTCTGTCAGCCAAGCCACAAGAAAATGGAGATAGAGAGAGGGCTTGTGTGTGTGTGTGTGTGTGTGTGTCTCTGTGTGTGTCTCTGTGTGTTCTAAATCTGATTACATATGAGTTTAAACTTTGCTTTATTTAAAGATACATTCATCTACAGGAAATTTTACCCGCCACCTAAATTTCATTTTCTACTCTCTTTTCTCTTCCCATTTCCTGGCAAAGTTCAGTATCTCTGATAGGTCTCTTTGGAGTACAGTCTTTGTGCTTTTCAGTTTTGCTTGGGATTAATAGGTTGTTTGAGAGCAAAGCTTAGCTCTTGATTTGTTTTGCAGGAATAACAAGACCAAAAGTCATTTCTTATTCGCATGCATCAAAACACTTGCATACTCCCAAAAAAGCAAATAAAATGTATTTTGAATCTCACCACACTACAGTGATGTGGCCAGGGAATTAAACTCATTAAATGGATTTACAAAGAGCTGGGTAGCATAGAGTGGAAAACAATATTGCACTAAGCCTGAACTAACAGTAAGCGGGACACAGTAAGTCTCATTTCTGATCCATATATTTTTTAAAGCATAGTAGTGCCAATTTTTAAGCTAGAAATCAAGTTGCTGTAGGAAGTATTTTAAAAATCCGTTTAAGCATTCCCATGTTTTTGTTTTGGACATAGAGTAGATGTAATCTTGCCTAATTGTAATCCAGAGTCAGGTTTTAAGTTGGATTTTTTTTTTTGAAAAAAGATTTGCTGTCTCTTTGCTTGGAATGAATTCCTCTAGTCCCAGGCCTGAGACTGATGGAAGGGTTAGGGCTGATTGAGAAGGTTCTCTGCGGATGTGCATCTCTGTCTCTCCCTTTCAGACGTTCTCGTTTTCTCTCCTCTCTTGCTCTGTTCATACGCAGCGTCTGTGTTTCAGGAAAAGAATGTGTGCCAAAAGAACTAATGGTCCGACTGTCCATCAGACTGGGCAGCAATGGAGGTCATCGGGCGGTCAAAACCAAATAATTTCAGCCTGTTCCTAAAGCCCCTGAAGCTGTTGACTCCATGACTGGAGTTCACCGCCTCTTGTTGCTTCTGTATCCTCTGAAACCTGGGAGTTTTATTTTTGGAGACAAGAACAGACATAGTTTCACCCTAGCAACTGTGTGTACATAGTGCCTGCCATTCAGCATTGGCTCAGGTTAGCTTGCCCCCAGTATACAGTCAGTGCTCCTTCTTGATACATGTCTGCCCTGAATAGACAATAGACCAGATTCCAAACCTAGAGGCTCCCCAAATATTGGGAGAGTCTGAGTAATATTTGCGCTTGTTTTGAAACACATTGTTATCTAGAAAAAAATTTTAATCTTTCAATAGAAAATATTTTCTCTTTTATAAAAAGATCTGGTGTTCTTAATGAGAAACTTCCTACAGGCACATATTTTAAGGTAACTTCCAGGTTTCCAACATTCATACGGAACAGATGGGAGTGGAAGTGGTTTCAGAGTGCTGACAACTCCATTAAAAATGTTTTAAAAATCCATAATCCATAAATCTGAGCCACATATTGGTTATATTCACAGCCCCTTCAGTATTTCTTGTACCCTATTTGTGAATACCACCACCTGCTGGCAGATAATAGCTCTTACAAGAATCAGTCTAAAAGTCAATATTAAATAAAATGTACATGTTTTTAAGTAGGTAAGTTTTTGAAATGATGATCTGTTTACTGCATCATTTTGAAACACCCTAGCCACAATTAATTCACCAAAACTTTTTAAAGGGCATTGAAAAAAATTGCACATGGAATACTGTTTTGAAATGAAAGCTATTCTTTATTTCTACTTAATACCCACTCTTGATTATCTTTTCACCTTCTTTTTCCTTGCCCACGACATTTAGAAGTACAAGTTGGAGTTACAGTTCTACTTTCATCTGCCCACTTTCTAAAAGAACTATTTGCGTGCAATGGAATAGCTACATACGGAAAAAGAGGAGGGGCAGGAAAGCATGGAAAATCCACAGGCTGGATAATTAAGTGTTGACTTCTAAAGATTATGTCTGTGATTGAGGGATTTACCACCCTTATTTTGACATTGACTCATAAAACATATGTTCACAAAATCTGTTTTATGGGTTTTTTTAACAGGGTAGGAAATTTTAAATGTACAATAAAATAGGCAAATCAAATCTTCATGCAGTGATACTACAACACACTTGTTACTTTTCATTGTTCAAATCTTAACTCATCAAACAGAAATATGCTATAATACTTTATAATAAAATAAAATACAATGTCACTATGGCCCAATACAGTGAATGACAAAATTTTATGGATTAAAATAATCCCAAACTAGTTTTCAAAAAAAAAAAAAAAAAGCGTGCCATTTCAATTCTAAATCTGTGTTCCTAGAATTTTCTTCATATCCTTAAAAGTGCATCCTGGTCCAATTTTACTGTATGCCTTTAGCCAAATCATTCTTTATATCCAATAAGGCTACTTGAAATGCACAAGGTAGGAGCCAACTCAATGATAATTTCTTCTTAAATATGTTTTTCTAGCCTCCTGATTGAGGGCTGTCCTACAGATAGATGTTCGCTCTGTTGCTCCAATGGTGAGATGCTCTGACATCTCAGCCACTCTCCTAGTATTTTTAGTTGTTTGCGACATTAACGTCACATTGTATTCAGTATGCCAGGCAGTTAGAAGTTGCAGGTCTTTGACACCAAGAAACAAAGCCTTACTGAATCTTGGTTGTACTTACATAGCCCGGTGGTGACTTTTATGTGCTATCTGGAGAATGAAATTGATGCAATGCCTTTCTGAGAGGAAGAATGCTTCCAGAGATTTTGCTCCCAGGGTAGTTTTCACAGAACTTTTTCGGTATTCTTTCATAGGGGGCAGGAGGCTTCCCGATCATAAAACAAGGGTAACCTCTAATGTCACAAGAGAAGGAGGAACAGAGAGGGGTAGTGAAGGAGGGCACCAAATCTTTTTTGATGATGAAAATCTAAGTAACTTTTTAATTCCATTAAAAAACTTTCTCTATAAATCAGAATTTTGGGTTCAGCCTGGCCCTTACTTTTGGAGATTTTGCAGTTTTTTCCCCCTAGGCGTCTGATCACTGCTCGGAGGGCTGACTTATGCCCCCTGCTGCTTACATTTAAAAGGTCACCAAAACAATGACTAGGTTTTCTGCAGGCTCCACCTACCACGCTGTCAGTGAGCTCACACTCCACCCTGATCCTCAACTGTAAAGCGTCCCCTACTGTTCCTATGAGGCCAGTGCACTAATGATTCTCAGGTCTGCACTTCCGGGCACTCCTCTGCTTATAAAGAGTCGGTAGTTTGCCGCCACGTTTCTTCTTATGCTTTGTAAGGGTCTGTTCAGAGCAAGCCACTGTTCTCTTGGCCCCCCATCCTCGCTGTCTTCAGTGATTTTAAGTAATCCTTTCAACTAACTCAAACACACATGAAGCATTCTCTCCGTGGAGAGCATGGCACCAAAAATTGTCAAGGAATGGCCCCTGCCCTCCTGGGACTTGCAAACTTGGGGGTCATCCAAACACAAACACAGGCATAATGATTTTAATACTGGAATGTAATACTGCAATGTGATAATTTTTGTTTTTTTAAGTATTGTAGGAGAGAGACATTAATTCCACATGGGAGATTCTGAAAGGCATTTTGGAGTAGGTGGATTTTAAATTGAATTCTAAAAGATGAATAGAAGAAGAGTGTTCTAGGCAGGGGAACAGTAGTATTGAGAATGTGACATTTGCTTTCATCAGGTTTCTTGCATGGCTCGTCTTCTTGGTTGCCTTTGTTGTTAACTGCATGGTTAACCAATTAAGGCAAGGAGAAAAGCTGATTTGAGATAACCATGGTGTGAAAAAGCTTTGATCTGAACATTTACTTTCCTTTCTTTTCACACGGTGATTGTGATATGAATAACATCATCAACTTTCTTTTTTCCTCTTAGAATTCGTTTACCTGTTTCTTTCCATCTAGATACACACACACACACACACACACACACACACACACACACACACTCCTATCTCTAGAATTTATTTTTGGACTATCTCAGTTTCTACTATGAACTCCACAAGTCAAATCAATTAGATTGAATTGATAATACAACTTAATGACCCTGCTTGTCTTTGCAGGTAAACTTGAGAACAGAATGCATCCAAGTGCCAACTCATTAACCTTGAAAGACAATTCAGGTGGCTTTATTCTAATGTTTCCAATGTTTGTTTAGAGTCGAGCACACTTTAAATACGTCTACTTTGTTTAATAGCCTCTTGTTGTACACAGTTTTTTGATGGACTCAATTGATATTTTTCATTAAAGACCAAACCCTAAAGAACTCATTCTCCTTCCTCTTTTTTTTTTTTCTTCCTCTTGAATTTACATTCGAACAGGAGATTTCTTAATGGCTTCTTAAAATGCTAACTTACTAATTTTAAATGTCTGTGTTTCACGCTGCCAACCACAGAGTTTCTTGTCCACATGAAATTTCTAATTCTTACTCTGGGCTTTGTGGAAAACAATTGTCCAACCCTTCTCTCTTTACAATTTTTCTAATTTTCTCATCTGTGCTGTTCACTCTCCATGCCATGGATATCTTCATTACGGGACTGGGAGGATTTTAGTCCCTGAAGACAAATATTTTATTAGCTCTTAATGGTGATCTGCTACGGAAGGTTACATTTCAGGACATTTATTTTAGTATGTTTGTAACTTGTTTTTAAGGAGGTTTTTTCCTCCTTTTACGTTTCCAACAGAGAAAATTCATCCAGAAATGTCTCCACTGCCACCTACTTGCAGTCTGGAAATTTACATGCACCTGGTTTATCAAATAAAGCCACTGTTTTTTTTCCTGCATGGCAAGATTACCGACAAGAATACTGTAGGTGGCATTGTGGATTCTTCTCATGTTTTTAAAGGCATGGGTCTTGTGAAATTGCTAGAAAAATGCCTACATTATAGGATTTTTACTAATATTCGTGGAAGCGGTTTTTTCTGTAAATGTGGTTTGTCTTCTTCTATGATAATTGTATTGCTACAAATTATATACGTAACAGTCTAAGTGAAAATACCATTTCTAAATGATGCTTTATTCATATTTATATTAGGTTTACGTTGCTATAGTCATAATCCTTAATAACTTCTTATAAAGCACATTATATAATGCATTCATGATTATGCTATGGAAAGCTGTTACCTAGCACATTGTAAAAGACAGACATTTTAAAAAACAATATATGTTCCTATTTAATACAGAGAGATGAGTTATCAGACACCGTGTATACTTGTAATTTCATAAATAATAATAAGGTATGCGTAAATGGCTCTTTAATGCCCAATGTTATTATGTAGAGAAGAAAGTGAACTATTCTAATATAATAATAGATATGAGAATTTTGAGTTATTTTTTCTTCTCATCATAGCAGTGACCACTCTGTGCCTAATGATTTCATTTTATTGCAAATCCCCTAGGTGGAAGCTTAAAGATTTGACATTGTTATGTGTTTTTTTAATACAGGTTATTCTATGTTTTATTCAGCCTCCTAAAAGTATATTGCCCTGTCTTAGCATATTTAACTGGAGAGCCCAGCTTAAGTCATTTTTGCAGCTTGTTCTACAGAATTTCCCATTTTTAAAAAATTATGAGCATCTAAGCATCTGCTTAAAATTTTAATTATTTCCCAAACTTCACCTACTTCATTTTTGTCAATTTTCCTATCAGGTAAATAGACTCAATTTTTCAGAATATTTTGGAGAGGGTTATTTAATCATTCTTAACCTGAGAAATCATTTGGATCACATTGTAGATGTATGTATTTGCATATGAAAACATATGATTAGTGACAAGAGATATTCCTTTCTCATGAATGTGGAGCTGGCTGTTCAGAGGATAGGGCTGGTCCTCTTCTGAAAGCATTCAGTACTATCTAATTTCCTATCTATACAGTTTGTCCCTAAGTGACATTTTAAAAGCAGCTGTAACTTTATGGTTGTTTATGTTCAGTGACTGTGGAATGGTTGTCCAAGAGAAGTAAAACAAATCTTAGCTGTGTGTTCTCTGGCTGGTACACAAGCAGTATTATGCTTGTACTTTTAAACAACTTCTAATGTAATCTGATTTCATTTGTATGCTGCACACCCTTTTTAAGTTGTTTTTTTTTTTTAATCTCATCTAGAGAAACTGCAAGTCATTCAAGTTTTCTTAACGGCACCAATAATATATATAAATCTTGTTAGTATGCAGTGCATTACAGAGTGGAGTGGCATTAAAACTCCTTTGTTGCAAAGTCATGCTTCAAGGAAGCCTTCCAGATCTAAAGATAAACAGTGTGCTTGGTGAATCCACTTCATTCTGAAAGTGTCTAGAATATAATTTGTCTAATAAGGGCAATCCTTTCACATAACTTAGAAACCAGGTGAGTTCTTAAGCATGTGGAAATCTGTGCACCAGAATGAAACAAAGCTTTATATTTTGCATCCTCTCTGAGAACTGCAATAGAAGAACATATTGGGCTTTATGGGAGATTTTGTTTATGGTGTTATTCAGGTAAACAGAGACCTTTCAAATTTCAGTATCAAAAGCACCATCAGAAGACAGTGCTGGTGGGAATACCGACAATTTACTGCATAAGGGCATCCCTGTAACTGGCCAAGAATCCTGACTGTCTTGGTGTAAGGTGATAAAATACTAGCATGTCCCACCGACAGCTTTCTGCTGGCACTTGGTACGAGAAGATGGGCAGGCTAGAAGGTGACTGTCCCCAGCAAACTCCTAGTGTTGGGGCACTTCTCTCATCTGGCCCATACCCAAAGCAGCTCTCCCCTTGTAAGTAGATCAGCCCCTTGCACGCATGCAGGAGATAGACAGACAGCCTCCGAGGCTTCAGCTCCTTTTCTGCTTCAAGAAATGAAGAAGCTCCATACAGCACAGTTATTTTTTTAAAAGACTATAATAAGTTACAGTTATGGGTCATGGTAGTTTTTTCTATAGTGCTATTACCATTATTATCTTCTACAGCAGTAAAAATTGATTGTTCAGATGAGCAGTGTGAAAGACCCTCAAATTCAGGCAGCAGGACTAAATCTCCCATCTGGATGACGAAAAAGAAAGAAAGAGAGAAAGAGAAAGAAAGAAGAAAGGAAGGAAGGAAGGAAGGAAGGAAGGAAGGAAGGAAGGAAGGAAGAAAATGGAAAGAGCAGAGCATATTATTAACCTGCTACTCCTCTCCCCTCCTCATGACTTACTAGCAAATTTTACAAATGTCCATGGATGTACCACAAATATACCCCTCTAAGTGAAACTACATTGTGAAATTGTAAATCTTAAGTGTGTGACCATCTGCCCTCCATTTTGGTCATCTTCACCCTGATCTGCATTACTGCTGTAGTTACAGTAACTTCTTACTTAGCTCCACATGTGAGATTTGTGTGTATAATCAAATGGCTTAAATAGTGTTTGGATACATATTTGTGAGTTCAGGTAAATATGAAAAGGCAAACATTTTGGAGCCCCAGAGTGTGTTAACAGAGAATACAACTAGTGGTTAAAACAGGGACCATGAGTCAGGAATCCTTGAGTTCCTGACCTGCAGCAAGCTACAGTACTTGCCAGACTCTATAGGCAATGAAATTTGTTTTAAAATGTTTCAAGATAGAGATTTTAAAATATAATAAATACATTTAAAAGTACAATATGCTAGGTTTTCATACAGTTATTGTTGGTAGCTTTAAAAATTGAGATTGTGGGGACGCCTGGGTGGCTCAGTTGGTTGGGCGGCTGCCTTCGGCTTGGGTCATGATCCCAGCATCCTGGGATCGGTCCCGCATCGGGCTCCTTGCTCAGCAGGGAGCCTGCTTCTCCCTCTGCCTCTGCCTGCCTCTCTGTCTGCCTGTGCTTGCTCTCTCTCTCTCTCTAACAAATAAATAAATAAATAAAATCTTTAAAAAAAAATAATTGAGATTGTGGAGGGGCGCCTGGGTGGCTCAGTGGGTTAAGCCTCTGCCTTCAGCTCAGGTCATTATTTCAGGGTCCTGGGATCGAGCCCCATATCGGGCTCTTTGCTCAGCAGGGAGCCTGCTTCCCCCCTCTCTGCCTGCCTCTCTGCCTACTTGTAATCTCTCTGTCAAATAAAATCTTAAAAAAAAAAAAAATTGAGATTGTGGAAATAACATTCTGTGTTCTCTCATTCCTTTACCACACCCCAGTTCTTTGGTATCATCCGTACGCTTAATCAAGTAAACTTACAAACACTTAATAAAACCCTCTTTGACTTTAGGGGGTATTTTGAATGCTTCTAAAATCGCAGGAGTGCTAGCAGTGTTTGGACCAAGTGTCTTGGGATATTGGCTCTATTCCATCTTGAGATGTGGCCACTCTCCCTTCCATATTGAGATATATTTCACGATCATTAATAATGCATCAACCACATACCATTTCTAGAAATATTTTTTTATTTATAGCTTGGCTCCTTCCTTCCCCACCTCCCAATTGCCAACGGAGCCCTCAGAGCCTTCTCCCTCATATTTACCCTCCTTCTCTCATATCATAGGCATTGTCCTTTAGAAGACTTTCTGAGCACAGATGGATAGGTCAGTCCTGTTCTTTCTTCCACGAATCAGAGCATCTCCAAGAGTACAGGGAGTTTCTCTTCATGAGGCTTGAAGAACACTGTCTCATAGCTGTTCTGAAAAGTAAGAGGACTGAGGTGCTGGTAGAGGTCTAGTTTCCTTCACTGTCAAGGCAAAAGTAGGACTGTGTCATGCCACAGACTGAAAGAAACATACAGTTTTGGGACCCTGAAAATATTTGTATTTCCTTTTATGTGTATGCTTGATATTAAAGTTTTTAATTTTTTTGCTTAGAGTTTTCATCTTTAAATACTTAATTTTCAATGATAGTCATTTTCAACCGTGGATGTTAATTATTTGTACAGTTTTTTTCCCTTTTCATCATGTAATATCAGACCATTAATATTGTTCATATGGGATTGACTTACTTGAATTTTTCTCTCTTCTTCTACTCCCTAGACCTTCTTAACATAGTTCCATGTGTGAACTCCTACACACACATACACACACACATTTTGGCAAACTGAAGAATACACAAGAGTATGAGGAAAGTGACAAATGCATAGGGGTAACAAGCGAGGAGGAAACCATGCTAAGTCGGGTGATTTTATAACCTTATTTATATTGATTTAAAAATGCATTCTTTGCAGAAGCCTTTTCCCTTTGCTCTTTTGCCTGTTAAACTGCACAAGAAGGAGAAACCAGTGATAGAGCGTTAAGCAGAGAGCAGACGGTAGCGATTTAGTAAATATTGCCGTGTCAGTTTTATTTCATTTACACAATTTATTTCATTGAGAAATATTGGGTAAAATAGATTTCCAAAACAAACGTTATGACTTATATTCTCTTAGGGTGAACCAACTGCATTTCATAAGCTGAGGCTGCAGATCTCTTCAAAGGAAACGTTGTGGGGGTTGATATTACAAACCTCCGAGATGGCTCTTAGGGTGGGGAGTTTGGGGGGCATGGGACTAGAATGTTTGAATAACATGAAATAATTGTATAACAAAAACCCTAATCTCTGGCCACATCTTGTTTAAGTTAGGGAAAATTGTAATAGTCAACTTTCTGGCTGGAAGGTAAGTCTCTTTGCCAGATTATATAATGAGCCATTTTAGGGGAATTGTTCTGAATTCAGTAGTTACATAATGTTTCAGAGGAAGGTCATGATTTTTTTATGTTACTGTATTCTTCGTTCTAATGTGCAATACATCTGTCTTTATACATATACTTAATAAGTATTCATACACAAAGAAGAAAAATCCTTTTTTATGTGGCTAAGAAATAAAAAAGCACTTGCCTATAAGTAGTGGAGCAAAATGGGAGACCCAGAAAGTAGCACAGGTCACCTCTAATGAGTACAAACAGATGCCTTCAGTCTCTACTGTTAGACATAATTCTGATTTAAGATCCAGTCATTTTGTCTGGCTTTAATTTTAATTATATTCTGTTAATTAAAAACAAGATAAGCCCAAGAAGAGTTTTAGACTTTTTCTTCTCCATTTCTTCACCAAGAATGAAGCTTATCACCATCTGCCTCTCCCTGGGTCCCTCTGCTATGATGACGTTCAGCATTAGAAGGGGGAGCACTAGCCCATCCAAAGGAGGAGCTTCCGTTTCATTTCAGTATGTAGAGAAATTCCTGTGAAAGGAAAAGAAGAAATCTCAACAGCTTTCCCAAGGGAAAAAGAAACACAGAACCTCAAGCTTTAAGAAAATTCAGGGCTCTTGGGATTGTACCACAGATTTTCAGACCGTTGCTTGATGATGTTAGAATTGTATGACCTTGAGTGATTGAAGTTCACATTTTTCTCACTTTGAATTTATAGAACTTAATGGTATTTCTAGGTGACAGAAGTATAAGGGAATCCTTGTCACTTTAAGGAGGTATGTTATCAAATTTAAGTAAATCTTCCTCTCTTCCAAGAAAACATAAAGAAGAAACCTCATGTCTTGCATCTAATAGGCACCCAGTAAATATGAAAGAATGAATTACTATCCCATGAACACTCTCAGCTCATGTGTTGTCAAAATTCTCTAAAGTAACTTAGTGATAATGTAAGGAAGTATGGATATTAACAATTCTTGCTCTTCCCTTTAATCATACATATATGTATGTGTACACTGGGGTTTGTACTCTATTCATGCACATGATTGCTTATACTGTGTGTGTATCCAGAAACTAGCTTAAATTTCTCAAAATGTATATGCCTTATGTAGAAGGCATGGATTAGAGCGTTAAAGCAATACGTCCAACAGCGGCAAATGGCAATTGATAATGTGTAAATTTTATATATCCCATCCTAGCATCATGATTAGGACTGAAAGTTTCTTTACACATGATGCATCATGAGCTGAAGGGGGAAAAAAGAAAAGACAACATTTCCTGAAAGAAGTTTCTCTTACCAAAAGTTTTCCTAGTGTTATTTTTATAGCCGAGTGAGAGAGAATTTACAGGGAGCTGAAATCATTGAAGCTAATTAGTTGAATGGCCCTATTATTTATCCAGGGACACGTAGTACAATAATTGCTATTGCAGGTTTGAAGCATCTCAGGGATATTAATTCCAGAGCTTTCATGTCATCTCAGTACAGTAAAACTTCCTAATGGCACCCTGAAGGTGCATAATCTCATTTTAAAACTACTTTTTCTTATTTTTTTCTGAAGGAACTGGCAGAATCTCCTTCCATAAAAGCTGAAAAAGGGGAAGAACTCATAATATTTTCCTCATAAGAAAGCAGTTATATTTTCTTATTATTTTTTTTTTTTTACCGTGTGACCTTTCCTACCTTCTGATGAGGGGTTTGCTAAGGCACTTTATCAAAAGTTTATCTGAACTCTGCTTCCTTGCCTCCCCTTGGTGGCAGCCAACAAATATCTGGATCTCTCAGGGGAAGAAAGGGAAGGTGTGAGGTGGCGTTGGCTTTGGTCCCTTCCCCAGTCATTTAGAAGAAGAGGACTCATTACGGAACACAGCAGGATCCCAGTTAGGTGAGGAGAGCTAAGTCCAACACCTATGCCTAAGAGAAGTCTCCTGTAACTATCCTAACCCATCCCTAATTC
>RCUC01100743.1:0-14428 GCA_003697995.1 Taxidea taxus jeffersonii | reverse complement strand
TTCATCTTGTTCTTGTTTAATGGGTATGATGTCTTTATTGTTCTGATTACTGATCACCAATGAGAATATTTTTTAGGTTGATTTGCTCCTTACATTTAATATTGTTTCAGTGGGTTCATTTGATTAGGCTTGATTCTACTCTGAGAAATGAGGTGTTATGTCTCATACACTCTCTTGTGTGTAATATATATTTATATATATACATATAACTGTATGACATATGCTATTGTATTTACGTGGATATATAACTTCTAATAACAACTACAGATATATAAGTATATTATACTTATCTATTACATCTAATTTTACTAATTGGTTCATTTTACTATTTACCTTTAAATTTTTTATTTCTCTCTTCTTTCTAGGCAGCTTCCTTTGAGGTAATCAAACTGTTAGCATTTCATTTTAGTTGTCCTCTGTAATTTTAATTTTCAGTGGTTGTTTTAGGAAGTTTAGTATGCATTTTCATTAGCTACAGTTTACATATAATTAACAATGTAACACTTCATATAAAATGTTCAAATATTTCAACAGAATAATTATATTTACCCCACAAAATTCATGCTTAGTATCATATATTTTCTTGTAAATATGTTATAGCCCTCAGCATCATGTTATTATATATTCCTTAAACATTCAAGTACCTTTTAAGAAAGTTATAAGAAGAAAAACATATAATATTTTTTACTTAATCATTTACTTAATATTTCCAATGTTTCCATGCCTTTCTTTGTGTTCACTTATCAATCTGATATCATTTCCCTTCAGCCTAAAGAATGTCATTACCATTTACTATTGTTGAGGTCTGCTGGTGACAATTTTATTTATCTGCATATTTCACCTTCATATTTAAGGATTTTGCTGTGTATAGACTATGGATTTACATGTACTTTTTAAAATCACCTTAAAGCTGTTTTCTTATTGTCTTTGATCCATTGCTTAAGAACGGAAGTCATCATCATTTCTTGCATTGGTTCCCCATGGATACCCATGGATAATGAATCTTTTCCCTCTGGATACTTTTTTTTCCATTTTATTTTATTTTACTTCTTTTCAGTATTCCAAAATTCATTGTTTATGCACAACACCCAGTGCTCCATGCAGTCCGTGCCCTCCATAATACCCACCACTTAGGTCACCCAACCCCCTACCCCTCTCCCATCCCAAACCCTCAGTTTGTTTCTCAAGAGTCCACAGTCTCTCATGATTTGTCTCCTCCTCCAATTTCCCCCAACTTCTCCCCTCTGTCTCCCAATATTCTCCATGTTATTCCTTATGCTCCACAAGAAAGTGAAACCATATGATAATTGACCTTCTCAGCTTGACTTATTTCACTCAGCATAATCTCTTCCAGTCCTGTCTATGTTGATACAAAAGTTGGGTATTCATCCTTTCTGATGGAGGCATAATACTCCATTTTATATATATGCTTCTAAGATGTATTTATGGCTGATGGTTTTCTTGTATTCCTTCTGATCAGGTTTGCTGAGATTCTTTCATCTACAGGTTGATGAAGTTTTTGTTCATTATTTTTTCAAAATTTTTTTTTTACCTCTTCTCATTATCCTCTCTTTCTGGAATTCCAGTTACTGAAATGATATTATGCCACATATCATTTATGCTCTGCTTATATATTTTCCAAACATTTTTTTCTCTCTATCCCTTATATTGCAAAATTTCTACTGATCTGCAGATAAGGTCACCAAGTCTTTTCTTCTTCAGTCTATAATATGCTTATGTAACATAAGGAAATGTATAATCTAAATATTATAATTATTAGTTTTGGAATTTCCATTTTGTTCTTTTTTTACAATTTCCTTTTTTGCTGACATTACCTATCTGTTCAATCATGACTATTCAAATTTTCCTTTAAGTCTTTGAATGTATTTATAAGCACTGCTTAATGCTATTATTTCTAATTCTTACATCAGGGTAAACTTAAATGTGTTCCTATTGATTTTTTTTCCTAAGTTATAGATCATAATTTCCTGATCTTATGCATGTCTAGTAATTTTTAATTGTATGCTAAATATCATGAATTTTACAATATAGGGAGTCTGAATTATATATTCTTTGAAAGATATTAGATTTTGTTGTGACAAGAAGTTAAATTGCTGACAGAGCCTCTGATCAAGCTTCTTGTCAAGCTTGATTTTATTTAATTTTTTTAATACTTGACTTTTTTCAGAATTTTCTTCAGTTTTAGAGCATGGAGCAGACAGAGTTCTATTATACATATGTCTTTCTAGGTTTTCACTTGAATGCCTCTTTAACCAAATGCAAAAATCTGGAATGGTTCTAGTTGGTTCTAGGAGATTACTTTTAATTTATTACATTTCTGAATGTTTTAACCATGTTAATATATACATTTATAATAAAATAATTAATTTTATATAAAGATTGAACCATTTAGTAGGGAAGGAAAAAATGAAACAAGATGGATCAGGAGGGAGACAAACCATAAGAGACTCTTAATCTCACAAAACAAACTGAAGGTTGTGAGGGGGAGGGGTATGCAGAGAGGGTAGTTAGGTTATGGACATTGGGGAGGGTATGTGATATGGTGAGTACTGTGAAGTGTGTAAGCCTGATGATTCACAGACCTGTACCCCTGGAACAAATAATATATTATATGTTAATAAAAATAATTAATAATAAAAAAAGGAAAAAAAAAGATTGAACTATTTAATGTGTCATTTTCTTAACATGCTATATGCATTGTGTGAACTCTTTATGGCTTTCCAGAGAAAATAGGTTTCTTTAAAATATCAAGAAACATAGGTTTTTAGGTTATTTAATAAAGTCCTGAGGAGCTCAGTGCCTGACAAGCCATAGAAAATGAATTAATATTTTGAAATAAAATGTCAATAAGCTTGCCTTAAAGTCTTCAAATAAAGTGTCATACATATTTGTTTTATACTTTATTTATGAACATGGAAAATCTGTATTTGAAATAAGATAGACGCCTTGATATCTACATTTAAAAATATTTATTCTATAAAACATTGTCTTGAAGCAATCCCTGTATATGATGACTTTCTGGGGTCCTAGAAGGCCTTTCATCTGGAAATCTGGTGTGATTGGATAGCACTAGAGCTTAAGGGACGGAAACTTGCTTCCTGGCCTGGTTCTGCTGCAGCAGATAGAGAAAATGCCTGTTGACTTGGCTTCCTCTGTGTGTGTGTGCGTGCATGTGTTTGTTTATGTAATCAAATGTAAGATTAAATATGATAGCAAATATAAAAAAGTGTTTGAAGCTTGAAAATTGATTAAATGTAATTTACTAACTTATGCCTCAGATTTATCCCTTCAACAAGAACACTTCAGATAAGACACTATGAAGATTCCTGGGACACCTGGGTGGCTCAGTCCATTAAGCATCTGCTTTGGGCTCTGGTCAGGATCTCATTGTCCTGGGATTAAGTCTCCCATCAGGCTTCTTGCTCAGCGGAGAGCCTGCTTCTCCCTCTATGTGCCTCTCCCCCTATTTGTGCTCTCTCTTTCTCTGACAAATATATAAAATCTTAAAAAAAAAAAAAAAGACACTATGAAGATTTAAGCAACCAAATCTTCTCAGTGGACTACCATAGGCTTTATGTTCAGAGTGACCTATGTTCTGGTTTGCGTGAGACAGTGAATTCACATCTGCTGTTGACAAATTACTAAAAGCATCCCCTTCATTTACAGTGTTGTCCTGGTTGTGGCTCTTGTGAAATCCCCACACTTACTGCTACATGTATCGCCACACTACAGTAATAAGTATCAGTACAAAATACAAGAAGAGTTTTTGTTCAAGACTATAATTTGGGGCACCTGGGTGGCTCAGTCATTAAGCGTCCACCTTCCATTCAGGTCATGATCCCAGGGTCCTGGGACTGAGCCCCGAATCAGGCTCCCTGCTCAGCAGGAAGCCTGCTTCTCCCTTTCCCACTACCTCTGCTTCTGTTTCCTCTTTCACTATCTCTTTCTCTGTGTCAAATAAATAAATAAAATCTTTTAAAAAAGTGTAAAATTTCTTGAATACTTTCTATGCATAAAAACTTTCACTTTTTTAAATACAGAATTCAGACAAGCTCACAAGACCTGGTTATTTTGCATGCTTATTAATTGAACTCTAGTACATAAAAGGGAACAACAGCTCCACACTAAGCATACATATGATCAAATGCACCATAAAGGGAAAACATATGACCTTGAAAATTAAGATGGCTTGTTTCACTGTTGACGCTGTTTTCTGTTCTTTGAAGTCCACGAAATTATTATACCTGTGAACAAAGATAGCAAAACATTCTCTAAAGTAGGAATGAAGGGCAGAAGTGATTGGCTTTCTCTATAAAACACAGAACCAAGAAGTCCTATAAGTCTTATAAGCAAAAAGTAGCCCCAGGCAAATAGTGATACCTATGGTATATTTGTTTATACCTACTGTCATGTCTGGGAACAGTAATAATAAAAGGTGAAGCAATACAGACAGCAGAAAATGGTATTTGCAAATGTCACCAATGCGCCAGAAGGAGTGATATCTAACACAGTAGTATTTTCTACCTCACGTTAAAGGGAGCCTTGCTGGCTGGAAATATCATGGACTGCAAATGAATCACTCTTCCAGAAAGTGACCTACAGAATATAGTTATTCAGTGGCATAGATATGTATATAATATAACTATATCACAAATAAATAAATTACCTTAACACTCTCTCCACCATCTGATTTTTAGAGAAGCCAACACTGCATTTAGTGGTCCCTTTGCTGTCATACATAGAAGTCAGCATAAAAACAAGGACAAGTATTCATTACAAACATTCTCATCATAGGATTAAAGACTGTCAGGTCAGAAAAGCTTCTAAGGAAATCTCTTCACCTGTGCCAAGAAACCAATTAAAACTAAAAGAGGATGGACAAAATGGAAAAAAAAATTGAGATCCAAGTCTCCAATTTACCCATAATGAAGCTTTGAGAAAGTCACATACTAGTTCTGAGCCTCATTTTTCTGTTTAAAAGGAATAATATCCTTAAAACCCAACACTTTGCCTGGGACATAGGAGATGCTCAATAAAAGTCCACTGAAATAAATATTGGTTAGGACATAGTACTGTCTAGACTCCACACATTTCCTCCTTCTGGACACAGAGGAAGCTCTGCTTCCCTACTTCCTAAGTTGGCTTGGGTGATGCTACTAACTTTTGGCTAAGAGAACATGAGCTAAAGTAATGTGAGCCCTTCCGGAATCAGCCCATAAAATTTATCTAATGTAATCCTCTAGCCCTTACCTTCTGTGGTGTCCTGAGAGGTCATGTGTGCCAGATCATGTAGCTACAAGATGGAGGGAGACTCCCCAAACTATATTAGACTATGACAATGGCTAAACCATTGAAATATTGGAGTTCTTTAGTTACAGAAAAGAAGTCTTGCCTATCCTGCCTAAAAGAACTATCCATCAAGTTGTTCTGAGAATTAAAAGAAACAATGCTTTTTGGACACTACCCAACATTATTAAAAGACAAAGTCCTTAAATCAGTATATTTATATTAATTTATATTCACCTGGAGGGCATTCTGCTTTGAAAAAAAAAATGAACCTATCACAACATATAAGAGTTGGCTCATGGGGAACTTTTCATTGAGAACACAATGATTTACATTTCATGCAAGAGCTATCCCAGTAGGAGACCTTGCAAATTCTAACCTCACCTGACTTAAGGTGGATCTTGACAAAGGAGAGCAGGTCTGTTAAAGATAAAGGACTCTGCCCTAGATCCCCAGTGTAAACACATTCTGTACTTGGCAGGGACCACCTGCCTTGAAATGTAGGAATCCTTAATGAATTGTTAATGTTAGTCATTTACATTATTTCAAAATTTGGACACAAAGTGAATGACTTCATTAATAGTTATCATATTAATCCAGGGCAGCATAATTAAAATTTGTGTAACATATGACCACATAATACTGTAACAACATGAAAATGAGGGGGTGGGAAAAGGAGTATAAGGAGAGAGGAAAGAAGGTGCAGTTCTAACACATTCACACTGTTAGAATCTAAGTACTGGGCAGTGTCATTGCAGGATCCCTGTCACAGACCAGGTGATGTTGGTTCTGCCTTGGAGAGAGCTTTGGGCCCTCCAATGAGGGATGCATTTCCTAGAAAACATTCACAGTTAATTACTCACTAATTACTAATTAGTTTCCCACCAAGGGGTAGAGGTGGAGGGAGGTATCCCCAAGGGCAGGGTGGTGATATTACAATTTTACTGTTGGAGAAAACTTCAGTGAAGAGGTAGAGAGTTGGTCACCAGCCCTTGGGGTTGCTGAAGCCCTCCATTCCTCCACACACCGACTGGCTCAGGTTCCAAGGAGAATGGCCTGTGAAAAGATGTCTGAGATTCTGCAGCTCTGTATATGTCTTTATTGTGAAAAAGAGTTTGCTTGATTTCGGAAATCCTACCTTTTCCAAATCCGAGAAGGTTATTTATGAGAGTTTATTCAGACTTGTATGCACTTGGCACCTTCTCCCTCTTCCTTTTTCTTGTAGCTTCTCTCCCACACTTTCACCATCCCAAGTAGGGAGAGAAACTTGCCCATAGGTAGGATGTGTACTGAAAATGACAGTAGAGACTAATTCTAGCAGGAGAATTATCTCCCTTGAAGGAAATACCAATGGCAATCATATCCTGTGCCTGATTTCTTTTTTTTTTAACACAATGATATTTTTAATTAACATATATTTATGTGTTAATGATATGAGATTGCATAAATCTTTCCCCTTTTACTGATTTCTAATCCTGGTTGTTCTCCTGTGCCTATGACCTCTGAAGCACTACAGAGCAGGGACTTGTGTATTCTATGTACCTGATGTGACTCCAGCCCCTAAAACCATAAGGAGAGCACAGCACAGTAGTATGCTTGCAATGCATGCATTTGCCACTGTATTAAGGAGGGCTAAAATTCTTAATTTTTATTTGGTAACAAGAAAAAAAAAGGAAAGGAGGGAAGAGTGGGAAGGAACGGAGAAACAACTATCTGAAAGAAGTGAAATACATTTTCAATTTACATCACACGTTTGGTCACACTGTTACTGGTACTTAGAGCTTGATTTACTTTAAAACTTCATGTCAGAGATGGAATTTTTATTAATTTAATTCACATTTCAAAGCAGCAAAACGAAGGCCCAGATAGCAGGCAGTGCCTCACAGAGCCTGTTCTCAGAGTCCAAGCTCCCGCCCCTTCCGGGGGCTGAAGGAAAGTCACCGCCCTCAGCTGCAAGCAGAGATGTAAGCAGCTCTGGCAAGTGTCTCTCTCTCTCTCTTTTTTTTTTTTTTTTACATTTATTTTTTTAAATTCAGTTTAATTTTTTTTAGTGTTCCAAAATTCATTGTTTGTGCACACACTCAGTGCTCCATGCAATACGTGCCCTCCATAATACCCGCCAGCAGGCTCACCCCACCCCCCACCGCCCACCCCAAAACCCTCAGTTTGTTTCTGAGTCCACAGTCTCTCATGGTTCATCTCCCCCTCTGATTCCCCGTATCTTGAGGCTTGAGAAGAGTTCTCAGTCCCCAATAATCTGACACACATCACAATGCATAGCAAATGATGAGAATTTGACAGAGGTCACTCTGTGGGATTTCAGGCTTTGATTTTTGGATTGGAAACACAGCTTCTTTCCTAAGCAGAATGATTTATTTATCAGCCATGCTCCCTCTCTTGGCCAGGCTCTAGCAGAAACTGAGGCAGAAGTACTTGGCTCCAACCTGTTTCAAAGGACACACTGGCCATATTGCTGGCCAGTCCTCTGCAGACAGACAGATGATGAGCATGGGCTGTCCATTTGACATCAGCAATTCCAATAAACATTCCTAAGTCCCCAAAGAAGCTTTTAGTCAATAAGAAACAAGATTTCTCCCCTGTTTGGGAAGCCAGTTGCCAACCAGGTCAATGGAGACCCTGGGGGTGGCTTAAGGACATTCCTGCTCACAGCCCAGATTCCTCTCATCTCCCCAGCTGGCCACTCCCACTTTCCTAGCAGCTCTTTCCTGCTAGATTCCATCATAATTCAATTCAGTGTTGGGCATGGAGCCAACATGCAGCTTTGAATTCGTGGTTCAGCTCCTGCCCCACATCTACATTCTGTTCTATAGTCAGTACCTGCCATTATTGCCTGGTTGCTGCTCAGCACAGAGCCACCTCTGATGGGGGCATTCCATCTGTGATCTTGTAAAGTCCAGAATATGCAACCATTGTCTTTGGCTCCCTGTGCTCAGTGTGGTCAGCTGCTGGTATGGGAGTGAGGTCTCTGCTGGCAGGAGGTTGGCAGTCCTTGGATGCCCCCTGTGACATCCCCATTGCTCATGCTCAGGTGCTATTTGCTATCTGCTGGGAGCCCTTCTAAGGAAGAAGTCAGTGTAAGACTCCAGAGAGGGCACAGGGGTGTGCCTGCAGTCTTGGCCCCCTCTGCTAACTCTGTCCCTGCCCACCTCTGGGTGGGGGTGGGGGAAGAGCCAGTGCAGCTGGGTGAAGCTCAGTGGCAGGGCCTTCTTCTGGGCTGCTCTCAGAGAGCCTTTTTGCCTCCCCCCTCAGTGGGCTTTACTGGGCCAGTGAGGAGTCCAGGATGAGAACCAGACAGATACCTGCTACTCCGGACCTGGGAAGCCCAGGGATTCTGAGGTCAGCTGCCCCATTGTCAACAGCATTATCCAGCTGCTATTAAATAGAAATCAAAGGAACCATGCCCTTCCTGAACTCCACCAGGCTCCAAAGTCTGAACTAGGACTGGCTGGGTCCTCATCTGAGAATCTATGAGCAAAGTTGTAAGAGTCACATGGGTCTTGATACCTGTGGAGTCCCTGCTATCGTCCCTTGTTTGTAGTTGCTCATGGATCCTTGTGGCTGATTGTTCATGGACCAAGTTTCTGATCAGGCTCTGGACAACCTGAACCTGCCACTTAAAAGTGTTCTGTCACAACAGAGGCCACCAGGCCTTCTGCTGTTCTCTAAGTAGTTCCACTCTTCTTGTCTCAGGGCCTTTGCACACATCATCACCTACTTCTGCTCTCACCCACCTCCCTGTGTGGATTCTACTTGATTCTGTGTCTCAGTCCAACTTTGTATGAAAGCTTCTTTATTCCTACCCCTGTCTCCCCCAAACCAGGTCAGGATGTTATGTTCTATTCTTGGCATTATTTTTGGCATGAAATGTCACAGTTTATGTGTGTGTTTCTTAGCGTCCTGGTTAGTGTCTACTTCCCCTATTAGATTATAAACTCCATGAAGGCTGGGTCTTATTTGTTCACATTTCATCCTAGTAACTAACAGAGATGTGACCCATAGAGGAGTTTTAATAAATGTATATTAAATGAATAAAAAACAACAACTAAGAAATGTACTGTTCTAATTCTAAAGATAAACTGTAAAGTGAGTGCTGCAGTCCCAAAAACTTTCTTTCTGGGCAAAGTCCTTACCATGGGGGCTGACTGCCACTTGTGATAGCCCCCCATGGAGTTGTCATGGGTGTAGACCAACTTCAAAGCCAGATGTAGGTTTCATGCCCCAAACCTTAAACTCTCAAAAGAACACGCAAATTAAGGACTCCACACATCTTACTAAGGGTCCCTCTCAGGGGAGGAAACAGTGGGATATCTCTAAGGGCACTGGGGTCCTGGTCGAGAACCAGTTCCTGCTGCTGCCATCACTTTGACCAAGTGTGGACTCCATCTAGCGGCTGGAGTTACTTGCGGATATTTGGAGACAATCCACGATGAGTGATGTCAGGATAATTGGGTCAAAGCTTGCAGGCCAGGCCTGAGCAAAAGAGAGTAATACTTTGTCTGAGTTTTTTTTTTTTTAACTTTTATTTATTAAGTAATCTCTGCACCCAATGTGGGATTTGAACTCACAACCCTGAGATCAGGAGCCACATGCTCCACCAATTAAGCCAGTCAGGTGCCCCCACTTAGTGTGGGTGCTTAGTTTAGGAGCCCAAAGAAACACAAATAGTATTATAATGGCAGTATTATAATGAAAGCATTATAATGTTTATAATGAAAGTACTATAGTGCTTTCATTAAAATTTACTTAAATGTAAACTTCAGAAATCTATTTCCCTGACAGACACAGATACATTTTTTTTTCCTCACTTGCAAAGCCTAAAGCATGGGGCTTCAGAGATCTGAAAGAAGGGGTTTGATCCAGTTCAGCTCTCCTTGAGATGAGCATTATGGCACTCGTGTGATTCAGAGCCAAACAAAGGCTAAGAAGGTTCAGGACTTTCCTACAATAACACAGCCAGAGAAGGAGCAAGTGGAACCCCGTGGCCCCGCCCTCTGTGCATAGTTTTGCTATCTGTTGGACCACTTTCGGCCAATATCCCATGCTGCACCCTGGAGAAGAAAAGACAAGATAGGTTTTCAATCTAAAAGTCAAGATCCTCATCTCTGTAACAGACACCTTCTCGATCTCCCTGATATGAGGAAGTGGAGATGCAACGGGGGTGGGAGTTAAGGTGGTAGGAAAAGTAAAAATGAAACAAGATGGGATTGGGAGGGAGACAAACCAAAAGAGAATCTTAATGTCATAAAACAAACTGAGGGGGGTGGGGGGGAGAGGGGTTGGGAGAGGGTGGTGGGGTTACATTATATGTTTAAATAAAGCTTAAATTAAAAAAAAAATACTTTCCACTAGAGCGGTAGTGCGCCCATTCAGGATGTCCAAGCACCACCAGGACAGCTTGGCAGAGATGCAGTTTCCTAGGGCCCAGCCTTACAAAGCAGCTGTGGGGGAGCCCACATGCAGATGAGGTACTTATGACAAATAGAAATTGCAAGCACACTGTCCCATTGTTGTCTCCAGGCACATAAATCAGCGAGTGCTGCTCCAGAAAACCCTCCACACATGTCCCTGGGTCTGAAGACAAATGTGCTTGGGCTCCAATGCCCAAGACAGAAAATAAAAGATCGAAGCTGTTAGGACTCTGGCTTCTGATAATTATCAGAGTATACCATGATGGCAATGTTTTATGGGTGGAAAATCCCCACAGCTTGCACATAGGCTTTCGATGTCTGCATCTGCAATTTTGTGTGCTGAATGATTGCCTTCTTTGTAAATCTGACCTCAGGGAGCGGTGGACATCTCAACTTTTCTTCTGAGCCCTAGAAAACTTGAGTCATTTGGGGGCAGGTTCAATTGTTCTACTATTTACTAAGCAGTGGTGTCATTTTTGTATTTCTGTTAATATATGATGGGATTGTGAATAATGGATACTTTAAAGGATGATCAGTTTTGATGTGTAATCAGCTACCTCCTAAAGATCTAACAGTGAAAACTGGGAGGGACTATGTCATGTGGTGAGCTGAATGCACATTCCAGCTCCATCACCTGCTATTTGCAGGAATTGGGGATAATGATTCCATCTGCAATAATGTGTACCTTATCTATATGCATGCATTTCACTGTAATGGTGAAATGAGGTTTTACAGAAAACTGTTTAAGATGATCTGAGGTCAGTTCCATAGAAGCAGAGCCCAAGCACATGATTTACTGACAGAGGGCACTCAAGAGAAACCTATAGAGAATTGAGGGAAGCAGGGGAGGGTTGGGGAAGAAGATGGGCAAAGATGTGGTTTAGGGAAAGTCCAACCCCAGCCTGGTTCCAAAGGATTTTTTGGACTGAGAATTTTCCCAAAGTAGTTATCCACCCGGAAGCAAGGTTCTGAACTGCACACCCCACATAATTAGTCAGGGGTTGTGGGCCTCCTTGGTAGGGCCTAGGGCAACCTTCCAGTTCTCCAATGCAGGGGGTTGCATGAGCCAATGGCAGTCCCACAGGAAGGCTTCTGTCCCTGAGAGCAGCTGGGCTGGAATGCCTAAGCCCAGTAAAAGGTCACCAACCGCATCTGCTGACAGTCAGTGGTACAGAGTAAATGTTCAGTGACTGCTAGCTTGAGAATGAGAACAATAGCAACACAACAATTATTCACCCTAGGCTGCTGAGATAATCTCAGGTCCTTAGTTAACTTTATTAGCAAGAACAAGGACAGATTTTTCAAAATGCATTTCCATGTGACTACCTGCTGATGAGTACAAATAGCTTGATTATACGGAGGTAAATAAAAATTGCTCTACTTTGGGGTGCCTAGGTGGCTCAGTGGGTTAAAGCCTCTGCCTTCAGCTCTGCTCATGATCCCAGGGTCCTGGGATTGAGCCCTGCGTCGGGTTCTCTGCTTGGCAGGGAGGCTGTTTCCTCCTCTCTCTCTGCCTGCTACTCTGCCTACTTGTGATCTCTGTCTGTCAAATAAATAAATAAAATATCTTAAAAAATTGCTCTACTTTGTATTCATATCATATTTTAAAGTTTATTAAATACTTTCTTACCTCATTTATTATCAAAGAAAAGCACAGTATGCCATTTTCTTTTTTCCTGAGAAACATGAACCCAAAGATGGCTGGGATGGTGGAAATCAAATCTGAAATATGAGTGGGTCATAATGGGCTATACCTTCTTTTCTGGTTTCTTCCTTGGGAAGAACTCCCATGTCTCTCAAGACCCAGTTCTCATCTTTTCACTTGTCAAGGCCTCACCACTGTTCGGCTGGATTCAGTCATCCTCTTCCTAAGCTTCTGTGGAGCTTTGAGCATGGCTCTACTTGACCTCTGACCATTCTGTCTTGCCTGAATTTTTGAATAAGCCCTTGATGCATTTCCCAAGGGCCTTTCCTGGCCCTGATTCCCCAGCTGATAACACAGGCACCATCAAAGACAAGGTGGAAAAATCCATAGCTCCCCTCTAGGTCAAAGCTCTCATACAGGACAAGCTAGAAACTTTTCTATGACATCCCCAGTGCCCACGGCCCAGAGTTCTCCTGAAAGTTAATGGCCTTGCTGGAGGTCTGTACTAAACCCTAAGGGGTTCAGATCATTACAAGGGCTAGATGCAGCTCCAATGAGTCTTTCTATCCTAGCTAACTTTCAAATTCTACTAAGTATGTTATATATGTATATAACATACACATATGTATATACATATGTATATAACATACACACATGTATATACATATGTATATAACATACTTAGTAGAATTATATATATATGTATATATATATATATATTTTTTTTTTTTTATCAGTCTTCAAGTTTGTAGGATCTCCCAGGACCTTTCTTCTAGAGTTTCCTTATAACTTCAGCCATAAGAAGGTCTCAACAATCTTGGCTTCTGGAGCCCCTGGAACCTTGCTCTTGTTAGTGCAGTCCCCAGACCAACAGCATGGGCAACATCTGGGACCTTATCATGGAACCAGACTCAGCTTCACCCTAGACCTGCATCTGAACATGCATTTGAACCAGAACCTGTACCTTAAAAAAAAAAAAAAAAAAAAACTATTAGTGATGCACACTGCTGAAGCTCTTCCTTCCTTCCTTCCTTTATTTATTTATTTATTTGACAGAGAGAGAGGAGAGAGCAAACACAACAGGGGAGATAGTAGGCAAGGCAGAAGCATGCTCCCTGCTCAGCAAGGAGCCCAGTGTGGGGCTTGATCCCAGGACCTGGGATCATGACCTGAGTTGAAGGCAACTGCTTAACTGACTGAGCCATCCAGGTACCACATCTTCCATTTTACATTAACATCTATTTATTAATTAACATATATGAGCACATAGCACTTTCTTCAAATAGCATCTAAATATGTAGATGGAGAGAAGAGTATGTAGAGTACATGAAAGCAGCTGGGCCTCTCATGCCCTCCTGCTTCCCATAGGCCTCTGTAGAACCTCTGTAGGATGTTTAGGTTCCAGGAGGACTTGGTTTTATTTCCCTAGATTTCCCAGAGTGCATGAAAGCTGTCATCCAGCCCATGTCTGCGGCAGCACCAGCAGGCTGGACACAGAGGTAGAGGTCTTGGGATCCTTTTCTTTGGAATTGGATGTTAGCACTACAAAAACAAAAACAAAAACAAAAACAGTGGACTTGGCTTCATCCTCCTGAGAGCAGCCTTGTACAGGATGGGGCTGGAGTTCAGCTTAAAGACATAACCAAGCAAGCCTGGTCCTCCCACTTGATTCTTGTGTATGCAGGAGCCCCATGCTCTAAAGCTGATGAGAACTGGTCCTGAGACTGGTGTGTTCTTGATGACTAATGTCATTATACTCCAGACATGCCTGGTATTCTGCCACCAACATTATAGGTCACCTTTCATTTAATCCTCATAACCACTCGATGAAGTAATTTCCATTGTCCTCTTCATTTGCCAATGAGGACACTTTGACTTGAATAGGGTATATCACCTGCCCCGGGTTGTACAGCTGATATATGCCAGGGTCAGCCTTCAAACTTAGGGCCAACCCCAGAACCCAGACTCTTAGCCATCTTCCACATGAGTTGTTTTAGATATAGATACAGTCAATGACTTATATTTTTAAATACAAATTTTAAAGGGC
>RCUC01100742.1:0-11494 GCA_003697995.1 Taxidea taxus jeffersonii | reverse complement strand
TTTTTTTTTTTGACAACCCAATCCTAATCTTATCTAGCATACGGCCCAGGGCAAAAAATACTGCTCTGAGTGTCAAACTGATGAAAACGTGCACCCAGCTCAAAAACCTGGTAACAGATCTCTTAGTGGGTTCTGATACCTGATGACCAACAAAAACCAAAGACCTGAAGAAACTGTCAAATGATTAAAAAAAAAAGATTTATGAAACAGTACTGACAGCTCATCTTGAATTTGTTTATAACCCATAAAAGTTCAAACAACTGAGGAAAATGAGAAAATTCTTTTAATTCCCAGATACAGGCTTTTGTGAACAAATTTCCTGAGGATCATGAGAAAACAAAACCAGAAAAATGAAATTTAATGAAGTTAATGAAAATTAATTTGAATGAAATTCAAATGAGAATGAAAACTAATGTTGAATTCTAACTTACTCTAAAAGTGAAAGACATGCAAGTATATATAAATGAATAGGAAGGGGGAAAAGACTCCATCTATCTCATAAAGAAATGCATACCTAAAAGAATTTTACTTTTATGTTTCCTAATAGTCTTAAACAATGTAAATATATTTATATTATTTAAACAATTGTATAGGAATTATTGTAATGAAAATCTGGTCTTGAAAAAAATCTTTTTAAGCTTAATATATTGTCTTATTGTCGCTGGAAATTTAAGAATTTTTTAAATTGAGAGACATTTTTCCCACAGAAAACTGCAACTAGCTGATCTGTAAGTCTATCAAACGTAAGTACCTTAAGATAAAATTCTGTAGAAAAAATAGAAGAGCAATTCAAGTCCAAAGAGAAAAGAGAATAAAATTTTGACTTTAAAAAAGACCTTGCTGGGTGCCTGGGTGGCTCGGTGGGTTAAAACCTCTGCCTTCAGCTCAGGTCGTGATCCCGGGATCGGGTCCTGGGATCAAGCCCCACATCGGGCTCTCTGCTCAGTGGGGAGCCTGCTTCCCTTCTGCGCTCTCTCTCTGCCTGCCTCTCTGCCTACTTATGATCTCTGTCTGTCAAATAAATAAATAAAATCTTAAAACAAAACAAAAAAGAGCTTACTACAGTAGTTGGGATTCTAGTGGATTTGTTTACAAGAATGATATAAATGTTTTACTTTATAAAGTCAATATTTACAATATGCCAGAAAATACGTCCTCAGCAACCATTTAAATTTAAGATTATAATAGAACTTTAAAATGTCAACTGTAAACGTGAGGGAGTACTTATTTTTCAAGTCTTTCATGAGGTACTTGGGCCTAAAAGTTGAAGGATCACTGCTCCGAGACTGTTTATCCAACTTTAGTATAGATTAATCTGAGAGTTAAGTAAAAATTTCTTATTTCTAAGTATTCTGCCCCTAGAAATTCTGCTTCAGTAACGATGGTTCAGAATCTATTTCTAACATGACCCCTGCCATCCTGATGGTCATTAAAGCATGCTTTGAGAAAAATCACTATAACATTATAAAATTAACTTTATTCTTTTATAACTAGAAATCACATGTAAAAGTAGCCTGATTTTATAATCCTAACTCCTATTTGAATATAACCTGCTATTCAGGCAAAAATTAGAAAACATGTTTCTAAATACATTTATGAGTAGGCACATCAATATCCTTAAAAGAAAAATTAGCAAAGAGAAGATAAATAATTAAATAACATATAGCATGGCTCTATTGTTTTCAAAGTCCCTTTTAGAGACTAGGTTCCAAATACCGCATTAAAACAGTAGAGGAACAATTTCAGGACACTAAAGTTCTAATCTTGACTTTACCATAACCTCTTGTGATTATGGATAAATAACAAGCTCCTTTGTTTTTTACTTCTGTAAAATGAATTGGCTGGACTAGATTAGAGGTTCTTAACCCACAGTATATAATGAGTTGAATGCCATTAAAGAAGCTCTTAAAATTGAATTCATGTGTATGCATATTCTTCTGGGACAAAAAGATACACAGCATCAATCAAATTCTCAAAGGTCTCAATGGCCACACAGCAACCCCCCCACCCCACCAACTGATTAAGAAGCATGATGTCTTTTAGTTTTAAAATTGTATGATTCTTACAAATGTAACTCTAGGCATACTTGTCTTTGGAGGTGTGGCTGCATCATGGAATACTGAGGGCCGCTGTGCCTGGGTATCCCTGGTATTCGGGCAGCATTCTGAGCCAATCTCATCTGATGGGCTTGGAAAGCTCCACAGTTCATGTTGCCTCTTTGCATTGTTTGCACACTGATCAATCTCGGAGGCTACAAAAGGCAGAAATTGCATTTATGTAATAATATTTTTATAAATTTACCTTTAAATTATAAAATGTTATGGTAAAAATCATTCAGTCAGGACAGAAGGGCATAAAGTAAAAAGTGTAAGTCACATTTGCCCCATCTCTACCCCCAGTTCCTTCCTCCCAGTGTATGTGTGTGTTTGTATAAAGCCTATTAACATTAACTTATCCAACCCTGGATTATGGTTTTGATTTGGATGAGGAAGGGGAGATCAGGAGAGATACAGGGATGTAAATGATTTGAACAAATACCTAAAGAACTTATCAGATTGGGGCGCCTGGGTGGTTCAGTAGGCTAAGCATCTGACTTGATTTCAGCTCAGGTTGTGATCTCAGGGTCGTGGGAGCAAGCCCTGTGTGGGACTCTGCATTCAGTGTGGTATTTGCTCCAGATCCCCTCTTCCCCCAACCCCTTCTTAAATAAATAAGTAAGTAGGTAAGTAAGTAAGAACTTATCAGATCCTAGGCAAAAACTATCTGGCCTTCTGGCCCAAAACCACATGTGAAAAACAAAAGATACCTGGTCTGGAGGAATAAAATCTTTTGCTCCTCCATAGTACTAGTGAGTTAATTTTGTTTCCCATGGTTAAGTATTTTATTTAACACCTTTTCTCTCATCTTCCCCAAATCCCTGCCAAACCCAGAGCAAATATTTAAACTCTAACTGTTGAGCTCTGTCTCTGTTAGTAACATTGAAATGTGTAATGCATCCTTACAGGACAGAGTGTAATCTTGAGGCCTTCATAAATTTTTGCCAATCATGTCATGATGTAATAATACTCACCTGTTGCTGTAACATCTGTGGGGCTGCTTGTCTAGGGTGCTGCTGTGTTGTTGTGGTGGTTGTCGATACAGGTGCAGGGGGTTGCTGCATTCTCATCTGTTGCAACTGCTGATGTTTCTGTGCATATACTTGTTGTTGCATGTGCTGGAGTCGAAGCTGTGCTAAGTTAATCTGTCCAGGGGTTTTACTAATGTGGTTTGTCCCTGGAGGAACTTGCCCAACTACAACATTAGGAGTATAACCAGGAGCTGGTTTACTCTCTATTACTAGATTACCTGAAGGATTTAAAAAATGAGAATAATTTGCATATAAATGATTAAATCATCTACTTTGTGGATTAGTCACTATCTTTTCCTCTTTCCTTTGACAACTATCAGCACTCAAAGCTTCTGACAGTACAGCAGAGATGGGAGCTAGGTTTAAAGATAATGAAAATCAGAAACAGTTTAAAGCCAAATAATTGACTTTTAATTCTTCAGAATAATATATTACCTGCCCATATTCTTTATTTACACACATGCACAGAAAATTAAAAATCTGAAAGAGATATGTGCAGAAGAGGCCCATTCAGCCAGTCAAAATCAATTCTCCCAGAATGATTCAAGGATACCTAAGATTGCTAACGCTGATGCCATCTGTCTTTGAATTGCCACAGCCTGCAGGGCAGAGTATGATACTGCTCCAAAACTGTCTGCAGAAATATGGAATGTCTTAACCACTCACGTCTCTAAAAATGACCACTTTCCTTGCCTCTCACAAAGTCCACTGTTTTCTAGGAACAGAAAGTAAATTTTAGGAAGGTCTGATATAAGGCAGAGTTGGCAAACCTTTCCTTTAATGCATCAGATATTTTAGGTCTTGCAAGCCATATAAGATCTATCATATGTTCTTTTATTTTCATTTGTTTTTACAACCCTTTAAATTGTTTAAAGTTTGTTTAAAAAACAGGGTTGCCTGAGTAGCTCAGTGGGTTAAAGCCTCTGCCTTCGGCTCAGGTCATGATCCCAGGGTCCTAGGAGCCTGGAGAGCCCACATTGGGCTCTCTGCTCAGCGGGGAGCCTGCTTCCCCCTCTCTCTCTGCCTACTTGTGATCTCTGTCAAATAAATAAATAAAATCTTAAAAAACAAACTTAGCTACCATGCCACACTAAAACAGTTTGCCAATGCCTGATCTAGGCTATAACCAAATCTGAATATACACAAAGACTACTTTTTTACAGAAATTCATGCACCTCTGCTTTTACAACTTCCAATGGTGAGGACCTATGCTGAAAGTGAGTTTACTCAATCTGTAGACAATTCTAATTGCCGGGAAGTTTTTCGCCTTTGCTGTAAATTGAGCTGTTTGTCTCCCTGTAACCCTCAGTCTGCAGGTCCACACTGTGGAGTAACAAGAGTAACGTCCATTTCTCTTCCATGTGGAAAAGAGCTACTCTTATCTATCAAACCTTCCTCAGTAAATGACTTTCAGACACATCAGCATCCTAGAAGTCCTCTAGTGGACAATTTGGTACAACTAATATACAAACTATGAAACATCTAATAAATTCCTCCAGAGAATGAAGCCCCATTTGCTAAGTTTTCAACATGAAATAGTCATCATCAATTTTAAAAGACGTGGAGGAAAAGTTAGTAACGATACACATTATTAAAATCGACACATAGGAGATTCTCAACATCCTTATAGATGTCATGAACATAGCTCAAGTGAGTTTCCAATGAGGAACATATTTTCCAAGAAATTTATATGTTAGAGTGAAGCTTTAAGTATTTAAAATTTGCTTGAGATGTTTTCTCCTCCTAATTCACTGCTCCCAGTTACATTCATAAAGCTAATTATTTCTCACCTAAATTGACTACATTCTTTGCCCAGAAGGTGGGATCACAATGGAAACGAATTGCTCCATTAGCAGCAGGCACAGGATCACACCGTGCTTTCAAAATATGGCGCAATTGAAATGTAATCTTAAAGGGAAAAAATTCACATTAGTCTTAAAAATTATAAGTATCACAAAAACATAAATGATAAAGACATAAAAAGCTCATGTAGCCCCATAATGTCAATCTCAGATGAGACAGTATGTGTTTAAAAGACTAACTATATAAGCAATCAAATGCACATGCTTGAACTTCTGATATTTCTGGTGATAAACTACATTATGATACTAGGTATCTTCAGGACAATAAATACTGCATGATTCCATTCATATGCAATTCTAGAAAATAAAAGAAATCAAACTAGTGATTGCCTAGGGTCAGGAGTAGAGGGGAACAAGGAAACTTGTGGGTGGTGGAATTTTTCTGTATCTTAACATGGTGGTGGTTACACTCGCAAAAATACACAATCAATACTTCATACAAGTGCAGTTCCCTGAAGGGAAGTTATCTTAATAAAGTCAACTTGAAGACCATAAATATACTATACTATGTGTCTCACCAGTCGCTTGCTGTACAGTAGTGCCGTGCTGCTGCCACTCGCAATTGCCCAGTTCGTAAAGTTCATAACGTGCTTCACCTGCCGGGAAAGGCCTGTGATGTCGTTCTGCTGCTGCAGTAACTTCATCTGTCTTTCCTTTGTAACGTTCTGAAACAAAATAAGAATTCAATGAAAAATTCTATGTGAAAAATTCAACTCACAATTTTTATTGCAAATGAACAGAATACCTACATTACTTTTTAAAATTAGGGTAAGTTGACAAGCACCTCATTATTTAATGAGTCTCTGATCCAAAAAAAAAAAAAAATCACTAACTAAAGCAGACCTAAAACTTAAGTTCTCTAAGCTAACAAGGGACATTCCATATATAGATATTAATGTTAGTTGATGTCTCTCTTTTCCTTCAGAAGATAAAAATGTCCTTACTAAAAACAGCATCTATTAGGCTGATACAATATGCAGAATCTATGGCATAATGAGCTGACCTTTAGAAATACGATACACTCAACTCTGTACTTTTCAAATCAAAGAAAATTTTGTGTTGCAAGTGCCATCTACTGGTGCATCATGAAGCTAGAGTTAAAATCTCTTCCTTTAAATACTTAAGACAAATGAGAAACTAATTCGAAAGTTCTAAGAGCAGATTTAGGGGAACTTTTAAAACGACAAAAGTTCATAAAAGAACAAGAAAGTCAGTAAGAGTTGAAGGACCAATTCGGGGGGAAATGCTGCAAAGTAAAGTTAAACTACTTGGGAACGAAAACTCCTGAAGCAACAGGTGATGGTCTATATAAACTTTGACATTTGGCATGCCAAACAACCTATGTACTTGGTACTTAGCCTTTTCTTAATGCCTCAAGCTGATTTACTGGACAATTTTTTTCCCCTAAGAAAACAAGTTGCTCATTTTGTTATGTAAAACAGGTGACAAAAGTACTCATCTGACAGAAGCTTGATTCACAACTTTCCTGGAAAGTATCCCTTTTACAAAGCTTAGGAAAACTTCTATTTTACAAAGTTTTAAGAGTGTATTACACTAGGAAATATCTATTGTTTAAATTCAGCATCTTAGGAGTATGTGGCAGATTTATCACTTGGTATTTACGTATATTTTAGTATTAAGAGGCATCTTTTCACTCAAAAATTCTTGAAACAGTTTAAGAACATTATTTTAGACCTACACTTAAAATATACTTGCAGTAACTTAAAAGGCTATCAAAAACAGTTGCTGCTCAATACTCTCCATTCACAGTCCTTTTGAAAACAAAAACTTAATAGTTAAATGCATTAGCTGGATGTACAATAGGAAAGAGACCTCCAACTTTAACAGTATGTGTGAGAATACTTTTAATCTCATAATCTCAAAATCTTAAAAAAAAATGTATTTCAAAAGACAAAATTCAGAAATAACAGTGCCAACATAATTTCTTCCATTTGTATGTAACTATGTGTCTAATATTTCTACAACAGTCTATGAAGGAATGAAACAGACAAAAAAAACTACTGTGGAAAATTTGAGGTTAATAGTAATGGAGGTCAAAAAACCAAATACATAGTTTAAATTGCTACCATTTAATGGTGCAGAAAACACAACCCTGTATCATCTAAGCTTACTACAGAGCACCAAATTTTGAAAACCAATCAACTCGGTCAGTAGAGGGGACCCTTTGTTTAAAACTTAATTTGGATTTCACAAATTGACTGGATTCTTATCTAAAAATTTGTATCTACATATTAATCTCAAAATATGCAGCACAAGAACATACAACAAAATTATCATTAAGTCTAAAGTTTATAAATTTCAAAATGAGCACCATTTTTAGCAAAACTGTGGAATATTTTTAAAAGCAAAGTGAAACACAAAGGATATACATTCACATGTAAAAATTAAATTGAGGCCCTATCTCGGGGAAGGGGAGGATGTAGCACGTTGGCTTTGTCTTTGTTTATATAACATTTTAGTAATAACTCTTTCATTCTTAAGAGGACAACACTATTTCCTCATTTATGCAGCTACAATCAGTATTATTAAATTGGACTGCAAATGATCTAACTCAGTAAAGTTCTATTTTCCAATAGAAATGAAATTTTAAAAAATGTTTTTAACTTTCTTTACTTCCATGCCCCCCCCAACCACTCTAAAAGAGCTTTCAATAAACATTAAAAACAGCTAAAGAGCAACAGAAGCAGTTTTTGTTTTATTTTGGCTTTGAACCGTACCTCTAGCTGCTGTAAGAGAGATTTTCCTTTCTTATTAATTTCATTGATAAGGGTGAAAATGGCCACTTTAATTTCCTGTTCTACTCGTTTGTTAGTCTCATTTACTTCTTTTATCCTGAATAAGAGAAATGCATCATTAGGTTATTTATCCTGTGTCTCTGAATCATCAACTGTTACAGAAATTCATCCAACTGGGCACTTAAAGCGAGTAATTAAAATTAAACCTTTGTCAAAATGTACAACTTATGTTTCAGTAGACCTGAGCACTCAATTTGGTCCAAACAAGTTATTTATACAAAGAATGGAATATGTAGTAATTTTAAATTAAATTTATAAAGGCCAGTTTATTAGTCTAGATGGCAAACTCCTTTAGTTCCTATGACATGTATGTGATACATAAACACCTGACATCAATAATTGCTGTCTAGTGTCAAATCTGGCATGTTGGATCTACTAAACACTTTTTAAGAACAATGTGAAAAAGAACAATGTTGCAAACAGTAATTATCAGTTGGAATAAAAGGAATTAAGCTTAGAAGCATTTATTTTCTCCTATAACTTAATCACTTCAAATGTGGGTTCTGATACACGCTTCCCCCCATAGGTTCTTCTCAAAACAGTTTTCCTACTGTACAGAATTATGGGTATAAAACAACTTCAATCCATTTACAAAATGTGCCAGATGTTTTAGAATAGGTATAAGCTCCCATTTTGGTAATAAAAGGTTTAGTTGCAGATATGAAATAGCTAATACCTATTTCATGGAGTGGGGGAGAGGGATCCCACCAATATAAATACATAAAATGTTAATCAAAGAAAGTAGCCTTCAACTTTCATACATTCTACTTCTTCACAAACTATTTCCCATACTTTCAACCTCTAAAATGTCTTTTATTTGCCCAATTCAAATTTGAGTAGCTTTAATATAGTCTGAGTAATTATAATGTAATTTTCCCTCCTTTGTCTATAGATCAGCGCTTATTTGGGCACTTACTTGAAAATTTTATTCAATTCTGTCCTTATCTTACTAAAGTAAGTGGAAGATTTCTTTTTAAAAATAAGAGTGTTAATTACTATTGGTAATGTAGGATTCCAACTTAACATGATTCAGCCAAAGACTAAAATCACTGAACATGCTAAAAGCAGAGAACTGTTAGCCATAGTCAAATCCTCATTAGATTCAAGCAGGTCTATATGTATTCAATTGTGAAGAAATAAATCAATGTACATTTAAAAAATGGAGATAGATCATTAAAGAGTGTGTCTAAAGGGAAGTATTACTGGAGATTCCAATACTTTAAAATAAATCTGAAAATGAAATCATTAGTCTCCCCAGCCCTCTGTAATTTTATAACACATAATCTCTTTTTCTACTTCTCTATACAGATTCAGAAATACATATGCAAAATATGTACAAAATATCTGTATAAAAATATGGGACTGCCTTATGAATCAACTCACTATCTTTTTCTGAAAAGGACATTCATCTATTATTTATAAGAGGACAGCTAACACCCTCTCCAGTATCACCCATAACGTAGCAGAATCACTAAAACATCCTGACATTTTCATAACAGTTAACCATCCATAAATAGTGTATGTAATATATTAGTATAGGGATATACAGTTGACCCTTGGGCAAAGTGGAGGTTAGGATCACCTACTCCAATGAAGTAAAAAATCCACATATACCTTTTGACTCCCCAAAGCTTTAGCTGATAGCCTACTGTTGACCAGAAGCCTCACTGCTAACATATAGAGCTGATTAACATGTTTTATGTTATATGTATTACATATTATATTCTTACAATCAAGTTAGCTAGAGAAAAGAAAATGTATTTATTGAAAAAAATCTGTATAAGTGGACCCTTGCAATTCAAATCCATGTTGTTCTAGATCTATACCCTCAGAGTAGCCTTTTATTTTCCTCTGGTATCACTTTTTTTTTTTTTTTTTTTTTTAGGATTTAATTTATTTATTTGACAGACAGAGATCACAGGTAGACAGAGAGAGAGGAAGGCAAGCAGGCGCCCTGCCGAGCAGAGAGCCGGATGCAGGCAGGGCTCGATCCTAGGACTCTGGGATCATGACCTGCGCCGAAGGCAGAGGTTTTAACCCACTGAGCCACACAGGCGCCCCTGGTATCACTTCTTAAGATGAAAGTTCTACCACCTTAGAATCTAATATATAATATACTATTCATTCATCAATTTAATACTTTTGAATATTGTCATTTTTCTTCATTTTAATCATCAAAAATTAACTTAGATATTCTAGAAGTACCTAAAAGTCTCATTATTTGTGAAACTGAAAAACAAATACCTATTAACCCTATTCATACCCTCAGGAATATGCAGATTTTAATTATACAGATTTAATTTATAGCTTCAGGTGTTCATCTTTCTACAGAGTCCTCACCTTGTTAATGTACTCATTTATGGAACTTACTCCAACTTGACTTATCAATAAATTTTTCATTTAGAAATGAACCGGAACGGGGCGCCTGGGTGGCTCAGTGGGTTAAAGCCTCTGCCTTTGGCTCAGGTCATGATCCCAGGGTCCTGGGATGGAGCCCCATATCGGGCGCTCTGCTCAGCAGGGAGCCTGCTTCCTCCTCTCTTTCTCTGCCTGCCTCTCTATCTACTTGTGATCTCTATCTGTCAAATAAATAAATAAATAAATAATCTTTTAAAAATAGATGAACCTGAATAAAATTTTTAAATGCTGATGATTTACTGATAAAAATAATACCAATAGTTAAAATCTGAGGGCTATGTGCCACAAACTGTGCTATACATTCATCTTATAATACTACTACTAAGAGAAGTATTATTTTTAATTCTTGCTTTACAGATCGGAAGGTAAATTTATCCACCATTCTTTTCATGCTCTTTCCTCTACACTATGTCTTCCACACAGTTAAAATCTGTAATTCAACTCTCCATGTATTAATTGCTTTTTCCACAGTAATTTAAGGCTTTACAAAGTCTAGAGTTTTGTTGATTATAAAGTGGTCAAAGATGTATCTTAAGAGGACTCAAAATTCTGGTGAATTAAATCTTACTTAACAAATATTATAATCCAAACTCAAACTTATATCATTTACCCTTCCAAAAGTATGTTTTCTATGTACGCTTAATATGTAAACTGACCTACTGTGTTTAATAATTCTTGAAGTGAAATTATGGTTTTAAGGCAACACACTTACCTATTCTGCACCTGAGTAGCTGCAAAATGAACATAATTCTTCTTCTCAAGAAGCTTAGCCAGTAGATTCTCAATTGCACCTTTCTGGTTTTGAAAAGCTTCTTCTAAAAACTGGTACCTTAAAACAGAAAAAAAAAAAAATTTAGAACAGAAAATTTATTATTTAAATCCTTAAAATGAATTGCTACATGACTCAAACTTATGGCCTTACTGAAACAACTGATATTCTATGCTGCCCTCACATACCTTACCTCGACAGCAACTTTTAACTACAAATCCTTTCCCTTCTGACCCAAGCCTGAGAAGCCATTTGGTAAGACAAAAAAAATTAACCTAAGAACTATTCAAATGCTCTTATGTTAGAATTTTGATTCAGAATTACATTTTTAAAAAATCCAGATACTGGAATAAGTTGTATACATTTTAAATCATAAAATATAACATTATAGCAATACTTTCAAAAGTGGGGAAACTACCCATAGTTTTAACATCATAAAACCACTACTACTACTACTGTGATATATATTCCTTGGGCTTTTTATTATGTATTTTAAAATACA
>RCUC01100736.1:0-22630 GCA_003697995.1 Taxidea taxus jeffersonii | reverse complement strand
GCTGAGCAGGGAGCCCAATGCGGGGCTCGATCCCAGGACCCTGGGATCATGACCTGAGCTGAAGGCAGACACTCAACAACTGAACCACCCAGGCGCCCCTATTTTCTTTCTTTCTTTCTTTTTTTAAAGATTTTATTTATTTATTTGACAGAGAGAGACACAGTAAGAGAGGGAACACAAGCAGTGGGAGCGGGAGAGGGAGAAGCAGGCTTCCCACTGAGCAAGGAGCCTGATGTGGGGCTCGATCCCAGGACGCTGGATCATGACCTGAGTCAAAGGCAGATGCTTAATGACTGAGTAACCCAGGCACCCCTAAATGACATTTTTATATGATCCCATAAAATTGTTGAAGCCACAGTTCAAGTGTGGTCGTTTTCCCAGAGGATCCCTGTTGAACACCATAGGACAAGGGAAAACGCTTGCTTATCTATTGATTCATTCATTCAGCAAGCCCCTGTGCCATCACTCCATGTTGCCTGAGAAGTGTTCAGACACGGTGTAGGGGCAAGAGAGCCCCAGAAGACTTCACAGAGGCCTTTGGCAGCCGGCTCCTAAGGCTTTTGCTGGCTAGTGAGCCAGGGAACAGTGCTTTCATGTTCCCAAGTGTCCAGCAACACCCATGAGTCCTGGACATGCGGAGGCCCAGGTCTGGGGTGGGCAGGGGCAGAGTTGGGGCCTTACTGGTTGGAAGTGGTTGCCACGGACTGATGGCAGGACCAGAGTGCTGGCAGGGAGTGGGAGAAGCGGCCAGGTCTGGAAATGGGGAGCCAGCGCTGACAGATAGGAGGAGGAGCGGGGGAGGCTGACTTCCCTGTTCCCGCTGGATGGCAGGTAGCGCTGGCTCCCAGGCTTCCCCCGAGGCAGCTGCCTTCCCCACCACCCCAGGGTGCGGTCCCTCCCAGTCAGTTTGCTCTTGCCTCATCTGGAGCCAGGTGAGGGGGAGCAGCGGGCATGGGCCCCTCTCTCCTGCTGTGCCTCTGAACTTGGGGGATAGCTCGGAAGCATCTGGCAAGTAAAGTGCCAACCACTTTTTAGACTTGCTAAGCTCGATGGCGTAAGGAGCAGAAGCTCTGTACACAATGGGCTAGCCCGGGCTTGTTCAAGAGACTTGTGACCCCTGGGCTCTGACCTTGGCTCCTTAGGGCAGAACCGGTGGGACCCAGTGGGGCTTTCTCCCTTGACCCTGTCTTCTGCCGGCATCTGTGCCCTACACATCAGTGTGGCCTGGCCTGTCTCAGTAGGCCTGCCCTCTCCCAGGCTGCCCTGCACACACCTCGGCTCTCCTCCACATTCCTTCTTCCTTATCTACCTGTGAGCAAACTTCCCTTTATCCACTCACCCACTTTTGGCTTTCCTCATGTGCCCATGATGTCCTTCTTCAGAGTATACAGTCAGGGTTGTTCAGAGAGGCATGGAACCAGTGATAAAGGTATGTGTGTGTATATATGGGTGGGGAGGTGAGGGAGACAGATTTTTTTTAAGAAGTTGGCTCACATGATTATGGAGGCTGACAAGTCTGAGGTTTGCAGAGCAGGCAGCTGGAGAGTTCAGCAAGAGATGATGCTGCACTCATGAGTCTGAAGCAGTCTGAATTCCTTTCTCCTCCCAGGAGCTTGGCTTTTTTTCTTGAGGCCATAACTGATTGGGTGTGGCCCACCCATATGATTAAGGGTCAGCTCCTTTACTCAAGGACTAAATGTGAATCATGTCTTTAAAAAAAAAAATACATTCACGGCAACATCTGCATTGATCTTAGGTCAAATGACCTGATCCCATGGCCCTGCCAAGTTGACATGTGACACTGTCTTGAGACTCAGTATCCCAGGTCAGTGCAGCAAGTCCCTTACTTCTGACTCAGGTCCTTGTTGGCAATAGCCAGGGAAATCAGGACAGTGGGCTTCCCAAAAAGGACAATGTTGAAAGCACTTAGTCCCTTGCTGGGACAGTCATATTAAGTATTTAAAGTTCTGGCTCCTTGTGATTCAATCCATTAGGAAAGACTCCCAGTTCCAGCTCTGGGAGAGGTAGACCCAGACCTGACGGGTCCCCTATTTTATTTCTGTGGTTGAGTATTCGGTACAAGGAGATGCTGATCTCGTGTTTTTATCTGGGCTAGTTTTGCAGCTTTCTCTGCTGTTGAAAATAAGGGTTGATTAGTACCCACACACATGGTCAAACTCCTCACCCGAAATTAACTTCAGCATGTTGGTATGCCCTAACCAGTGGTCTGGGGAGACTGTGGCTGCCTCCCACCGAAGCAGCTTGTCCTCTGAGATACGACTGGTTTCTGTTTTTTGGAGACTGGCGTGATTTAGAAAGCTAATGGATTGGCAAGCGTTCCTGCCGAGTGTGTGTTTTATGTGATCCTTGAAAAGGTCGAATAAAGCACTTTGCAGTGTTTTAAGAAAATACTCCCTTGGCATGTTTTACAGGTACTGTCTTAAATTTTGCTGATTAGATAAATTCACTTGGACGGAGTTGGCAGCCTGGCATCTGGGGAGCCAGGCTCTGGGGCCAGGTGCCTGGGGGTGAGCTTGCTTCTGTCCCCTGGTGCGTCCTCTCTGAGCTGCTGTTGCCCTCCAGCAAAACAGTTACCTCTTCCTGAGGCTCCTAGGAGTTAAAGTGGGGGAACCGTGGGAGCCCCCAACCTATGGAGGGGACAGCTCAGCTCCTCCCTTCCTGCACCTCTCTGCCTCTGTCTTCTCCAGTCTCCCTAAGTCTTCAGTCTGGTGAATAGGCCCTGGAAATGTATTTCTGGGCCTCTTTAGTGAGGGATGATTTCTCCCTGTGTTTTGTGATGGATAAATTGTCCTCCCTTGTGAATCTCCAAACTGGAAGAGATGTCAAAGGCTTGACTGTCCTCTCCAGCATCTTCAGACATTTTTCCACCTCTAGAAAATCCTCAAGAAAATACCAGGAAATGTAGTAGGAAGGAAAATAGGTGGGGCCTATGAGGGTCAGGGCCGTGGGAGTGGCAGGAAGGAGAATTGGGGTGCAGGGACCGGGGAGGGTCACAGGATCCCTTGTGCACAAGGTGGCACGGGGAGGTGGTGGCTGGGTCTGACGCTGACCCCCTCTCCCGTGGCTCGGGCCGCAGGTGGGCAAACTGCGCGAACGGCTGCAGGAGGCCAAGCTGGAGCGCGAGCAGGAGCAGCGGCGGCACACCGCCTACATCTCGGAGCTCAAGGCCAAGCTCCATGAGGAGAAGACCAAGGAGCTGCAGGCGCTGCGTGAGGTGCTAATCCGGCAGCATGAGCAGGAGGCGGCCCGCACCGCCAAGATCAAGGAGGGCGAGCTGCAGCGGCTGCAGGCCACGCTGAATGTGCTGCGGGACGGCGCGGCTGACAAGGTCAAGACAGCGTTGCTGGCCGAGGCGCGAGAGGAGGCGCGCAGGACCTTTGACGGTGAGCGCCTGCGGCTGCAGCAGGAAATCCTGGAGCTCAAGGCCGCGCGCAAGCAGGCGGAGGAGGCGCTCAGCAACTGCATGCAGGCCGACAAGACCAAGGCGGCGGACCTGCGCGCCGCCTACCAGGCGCACCAGGATGAGGTCCACCGCATTAAACGCGAATGCGAGCGTGACATCCGCAGGCTGGTACGTGCTGCCCGCACCCCTCCCCAGCGGGCCTGCATGCACCCTTTCCTGCCCGCCCACGTCCTTTCCTTCATGCATTCTTTCCTCCTCCACTTGCATGCATCCTTCCCTTCCCATAGGGTGCAGTTAATGCGGGATTTCCAGGACATGCTGTGCAACAGACATGGTTCTAGGCACTGGGCTTCTCGCAAAGCCCCTGCCCATCCTAGTGTGGTAGAGAGGCGTTGGGCAGTTAGGACTCTCCTTGCTAGGTGTGGGATCCTTGGTTCTTCATGAAAAAGCCCAGAAGCACAAGTTTCTCACCTGCAAAATGAGGTTAATAGATAAGGGGCAGGGTTATTGGAGGAAAGGGCTGTGGAAGCTTATTGAAGTGCTGGGCATTTATTTATTCGTTTAATTAATAAACCAGAGCACATTTATACCTCTAGGTAAGATGAATATATAGGGATAAGGCCAGCCATTCTGTTGCAACAACTGGGGAAAACCATAAATTGCAAATAATCGTATTTTTAAAGACTGGAGGACTGTGGAAGTTCTGAGGTCTAGAAGAGCTAAAATTCCAAAGGGATGAGAGAGAGGCTGCCCAGGTGAGCTGACAGTTACCAGCCACTTTCTTCCCTGGGGGGCATTTGCTCATCCTGGGTGTGGGCCGGGGATTGGGCTTCCCCCAGTAAAGAGACTCTACCAGGGCTAAGAGAGGTGAGCAGGGTTTTTGTCCATCTCTCAGAGTCAGCATGAAAGATAGGAAACTAGAGGATCTCACACACGGGTGAGTTTGCACCCTAAAATATCCATTGAGTTCTGGGGTGTTGTGGGAGGCTAGTGAGGCCAAGCAGAATGGCAGACTGAAATCTCCCAGAGCCATACCATACTTAGGAAACGAGCTGGCCAGATGGATGGGTTGCAACAGACCACGAGGACAGACACTCAGAATGACTATTTGTGCACTGCAGAAGGTTGAAAAGGCACGTGAGCTAAACTTCTCAGACTAGAGTCAATGACAGCAACAACCATGATATTTGCAAGAGGCACATCTTGATTAAGAGAACATGGTCAGACTGAAAATTGTGAGGATGGAGATAGGTACAACATCCAAACGCTAAGCCAAAGAAAGCTGATCTGACTGTATTCATGCCCAAGGTCTTAAGGCAAGGAGTAAAACTAAAGAAAAGTAGGGACAATTCTTAATAATAAAGGGGTCAGTTCTTAATGGCACTTAATAACAAAATTTCAAAACATGCAAAAGAAAAACATCAAAACTAAAAGGAGAAACAAATCCACAGTTATAGTTGGAGAATAGCACTCTGTCTCAGCAAGTGATAGAACACATAGGTAATAGATGAACAAAGATATGTAAGATTTAAACAGTACAGTGAACTGACCGGAGCAACACTGACAGAATATAGTATTTTAGCAGCATCAGATATGATTCTTTTCAAGGGGACATGCATACTTTCTTTCAAAATTATGCTCTTTAGAGTAAAAAATATTTTAGACAAAAAGGAAGAAACAGTGAAATTAAAACATCTAAGTTTCCATCTTGAGAAGAAAGAAAAAGAACAACAAATTAATCTCTGAGAGCAGAATGAAGGGCCTTCAAGAGCAGGAATCACTGAAGTAAATCAGTAAAGAAAATCCACACATCAAGAGTTAATTGAAGTAGGTCAACGGATAAACCCTGAAAAATGCTGATGAAGGGACAAAGGGACGAGTCTCCAGGATACAGACTGTAAAAGGAGCACTACCACAGCCCCTACAGAAATTAAAGAGACAATACTAGTACTTTATGAACAGCATATCCAAGTAGAAACTTGGATAAAGTGGGCAGATTCCTTGAACAAGTACAACTTAAGCAAACTGACACTATAAGAAATAGAAAATGTGAGTAGTCCTATGGCTATTCAAGAAATTAAATCTGTAATTAATAGTTTTCCCCACAATGAAAAACTGAAGCCCAGAGGCTTCACAGGTAAATTCTTCTAAGTATTTAAGGGAGAGATAAAACTAATTATACACAGACTCTTCCAGAAAAGAGAATTAGGAACATATTTTAATTCATTTTATGAAGCCAGCATAACTCTGATCCCCAAACCAATGATCCTACAAGAAAAGAAAAAAAATGTAAATTATCCTCTATAAACATAGACACAAGAGTACTAAATAAAATATTAACAAATAAAATCCAGCAATATATAGAAGGTTAATAAGCCATGGCCAAGTTAGTTTTTTTCTAGAAATACAAAGATTGGTTTAATATTAAAAGATCAGTGAGTATAATTCAAATAGTAATAGAATAAAGGTACAGAAAAAGCATTTCATAAAATTCAACTTCACAGTATAAGCTCTCAGCAAATTATGAATAGAATAGAATTTCCTGAATCTGGTAAAGGGTTCTATAAAAAAAACTACTACCAATGTGTATAGTGGTAAAATATTGAACATTTCTCACTGAATTCAAGGACAGAACAAGATGTCCACTGTCACCACTTCTGCTCAACATTGTACCAGCTAGGACTTCAAATAAAAAAGCCATTAAAAAGAAATAAAAGTTCCAAAGATTGAAAAAAAAAAGAGAGAAGGGATTTATTTGCAGATGCTATGATTGTGACGTAGAAAATCCATGAGATTCTACAAACTGTCGGAATTAGTAAGTGAATTTATCAAAGTCTCTAAATAGAAAGTAAATATGCAAAAATAAGTTGTGTTTCTATAAACTAGCAATGAATAATGAGAAAATAGAACTTTAGAAAAGACCATTTATGGTAGAGCACCAAGACTTAGGAGCAGAGCCTAATGAAAGTTGTATAAGGTTTCTACCCTGAAAACTACAAAACACTACTGAGAAAAAATAAAGGAGACCTTTATTAATTAATAAAGAGAGAAGCCATTTTCATGGTATCAATATCAGTTCCCCCATAATTGATCCATAGATTCAGGGCAATCCCTATGGTAACTCCAGCAGACTTTTTTTTTTTTTGTAGCATTGGCAATTGGATTCTAAATTTGATTTAAAAATTTAAAGGAGTTGGAGTCACAATCTTAAAGACAAACAAAATCAAGAAACCTCATACTACCATATAATCAAGCTTATTATCAAGATAGGCTGAATGATATGTAGATAAATCATGGGAACAGAAGAGTCCTAAAAGAGACCTATGCACAGGTGGCTGCCTGCTTTAGGAAATAGATGACACCTCAGTCCAGTAAGGAAGGGATGGCCTTTAAATAAACTGTGTTGGAATAGTTGGACATCTATAAGAAAAACAACCTAAAACAGGAATAGTGATCCTCACATCGTGCTATCCGTATAGGTTAATTCAAGGTGGACCATAGCCCGAGATATTAGAAAGCAAACCAGTGAGGCTGTTAGGATAACACTGACCAATATTTTCATGCTCTTGAGTTAGGTAAATATTTCTCAGACAAGACACAAATACACTATTCATATAAATGTACTATTCAGAGAAGGTTGTACACCAAACATTTAAGAAACACAGTCTGTTCATCCAAAGGCATCAGTGGAAGAGAGACAAGGCATGGCACAGATTGGGAGAAGGTATTTTCCGTACATGTATCACAGACAACTTTTATCAGGACCATAAAAACAACTTTGAAGCAATAAAAAAATTATTAAAATGGGCAAAGTTTTTTAAGGATGCATTAAAAAGAGAAGATGTACTTAAATGAAAAGGTGTCCAAGCTCATGGATTATCAGGGAAACACAAGTCATAACTAGATGCTATTCATGCCCACTAGAATGGCTGTAATTAAAAACAAACAAACAAAACAAACCCAGACAATAACAGAGACTAGGGAGGATGTAGAACACTGGGAATGCTCAGATGTCGCTGTTAGAATCATCAAATGCTATGACCACTTCGGAAAATGATTTGGCAGTTTCTTAAAACAGCAATTTATACTGCCTGGGACTTCCACTCCCAGGGGTAGACCCCAGGGCAATGAAAACACACGTGTACATAAAGACATGAAAGTGAGCACAATGGCAATAAGAAAGAGGGGACTATTTAGGGTGTAAACAGCACCCTGCTCTTTCAGGATGGCTCTAGTGCAAGTAGAGTTGTTATTCCTTCCACTGAATGTTTATTTGTCTGAGTTCCAGCATTAGCTTCAGCACCAGAGTGGCAGAGAAAAATAAGATGTGGGCTTGGATAGCAGATAGCTGATAGACCACCAGGCGACGGAGCATGAACAGGTTATTACAGTGTGAGGAGATTAGTTTGGTGCTAGTACCACGCCAGTGCAAACAGCAGCAAGGAAGAACAAGGGGTGGCTCTGGTGTGTGAGTCATTTCACAGAGGAAGTGAGCTGAGTTTTGAAGGATGAATAGGAGTTTGTCAGGTGGGGGGAGACCATTCTGTGCAGAGGGGAAAACCCTGGATGTAAGAAGGAGTATGGTGCGATCATTTTTCCTATAACTTTAAAATAGCCATGGTAATGTTTGATACTTGGATTCCCTGTAAAATAGTAAATGAAAAGACAATGGAAACTGCCATTGTCAAGGATGGGAGAATTGATGGTCTTGCCTTCAACAAAATTTTTTAAAATTATGCAATGTTTCTGGGGCTCCTGGATGGCTGAGTCAGTTTGATGTCCAACTCTTGATTTCAGCTCTGGTCATGATCTCAGGGTTGTGAGATCAAGCCCCACGTCGGGCTCTGTCCTGGGTGTGGAGTCTGCTTGAGATTCTATCTCCACCTCTCTTACTTTTCTCACTCTCTAGAAAAAAATTATGAAATATTTCTGGCAAAAAGGATAGATAAGATAATGAACCCTTAAGCACCCATCACACAGTTCATGAACAGAAACGTCACGGCAAGACTGAGACCCCCTGCCCGCTCCCAGGCCCCTATCCTGAATTGAGAGTGCATGATTCCATTTTGCAGACATGTAGCTCTATAGTGTACACTGCCTCCAGATGACCTTGGTCAAGGTCACATTGCAGGAGGGGGATTTCATGCCCTGGGGAATGTCCTCTAGCAGACCTCATCGTAGTGAGCGCACAGGGCTTGGCTGGCAGAATAATGATGGGAGACATTTGCTTGCAGCCTATCTTTTCTCCCAATGGACTCTCAAGGGTGGGCACTTCACCAAATGTCCTCTGTGCACCCCCTGCAGCATCCTGTGGAGCCCAGAGGGAGTCAGGCCCAGACTGTGGCTGTGGGGGTGGGGAGGACGGATGGCTGAGCAGTGGCTGCTGTTGCTAGGATACAGGGACTTGGCCTGTTCTCCCTGTCGGGTTTCTGTACCCAGCCTTGTTTGCTGAGAGTGGTTTTTACCTGCTGTCTCATTTTGTGAAACAGGAAACTAGTCTAGGGAAAGTGACTTCACAAGCAGAGAATCCCTGTGCCCTGGCTGGGTCACTCACTCATTCACAGCACCAAGCTCCTCTGTGTGCCTGGTCCTGGCTAGGCCCTGATCCCACTGTGCCTGTGACAAGCTCTAGGGTGCAGGTGGCTAGCAAGGCTAGAGGCAGGGCCCTTGGATGACAGACACTTACGTTTTTTGGGGTCAGGAGCCTCTTTTTTTTGGTCATTGGAGGACATGGTCATTCATTCCCCACCCTCAATACCTGCAAGATTGTGAGATCCTGAAGGCTCCAAAGAGTAGAGCTGTCAGCTTCCTGGGGAGATAGTGAGTATCCCAGCATGTGGAGTATGCAAGTAGAGGCTGGGGGAAGGGCTCTGTGGGAGACCCTGTAAGAGATTTAGGGACTGGAGGCAAAATGACCCAGGGTCTCTGTCCAGCAGACTGGCTCTAGATTAGTCACCCAATTGGTGGAAGAGTGTCAGTTTTCATATTACCAATTCGGCTCTGAGAACGGCAAGTGGAGAAACACTGATTCTAAATTTTATTTTATTTTATTTTTAAAAAGATTATTTATTTATTTATTTGACAGAGAGACAGAATGAGAGAGGGAACACAAGCAAGGGGAGTGGGAGAGGGAGAAGCAGGCTTCCTACTGAACAGGGAGCCTGATGCAGGGCTAGATCCCAGGACCCTGGGGTCATGACCTGAGCTGAAGGCAGACACATAATGATGGAGCCACCCAGGCGCCCCGATAATCTAATTTATAGAAGATCTAAGCACATACTGATACTGAGTTCTCAAAAGTAATCTCCAGCTCCTTTTCTGTGTGTGTGTGTGTGTGTGTGTGTGTGTATGGGGGGGCATTATCACATCAAGGGAAAGGGAGCCTTTGGAGAAGGTCTGCTCTGGGTGGAATCTGGTCTTGTTCAGTGGGTGAACCCCATCGAGTCGCTTACCATCTCTGAGCCTCATCTGCAACACGGGAGTAATCTCATACCTGCCCCAGGGTGATGAGAATAAAGTGAACTCCAGCTTATCATTCCTGTAACAGGAGATCCATGAACTATGCTCCTCTGTTGCAGGAGAAATTTATATTTAAAGTAAATAAAATGGGGGAAGGAACAAATATTTGCTTAAGGGACTGCTGGAGCTTAATTTAAAATGCACCAAAAGATTTGGTGTCTGTTTCCGTTTCAGCACTAAACAGGCATAACCTCAACTCAGGTGTTCTTGGCGTGTGTGTGTTTTTCCCTTAAAGTGGCCACTTGCAGAATCAAGGGACAAGAACAAGTGTCCGTTTCACCTGTTATCTCGCAGTTTGGAAAATGTCACTCCTCAGGCAGGCCTGTTGCTTATGGCAGCATGTTTAGAAGGTGGCCTGAGCTTCATTTCTTTGTCAGCTGGGTCGGATTAGAAATGAGGGAAGGCCTTTGGACCCCTGCTTACACATTTAACATACCTCTTAAGAAAGGCAAATAAGAAAAGGCAGTTATGGTCCACATGGGGCAGCAACACCAGTTTCTGGACTCATCTCCTAGACCTGTTAGGCTTTGGCCTCATTGCCAACAGACAGTAACGGACAACTGCCCCAGTCCACTAGGGCTTAAAAGTTGGAAGTTTGGTTCTCTCTCATGTGTGAGGTCTGAAGGGGGCTGCCACAGGGCTCCACAGGGTCGTGAGGGACACAGGTACCTCCCAGCTTTGCCCTCAGAATGGGCTTTGGGATGTGGCTCAGGTTCTCATGGCCCTTCATCCCTGCCGAGTGCCAGCCATCACATCGTCATCCCAGGTTGCCAATAGGAGGGCAGGTGAAGAAGGGTGTGGTCTTCCCGAAAGTTCCATACACTCCATCTTCCTGCTCTTTGGCCAGCACTTACTCAGCTTCACCTAGTTGCAATGGTGACTGGGAAATGTCCTTTTACTGAGTGCACAGCAGCCCCTAATAAATTCCAGCTAGGCCCTCTGTTAGTCTTCCAGGGCTCTGAAACAAATGATGGCAACTTCAGTAGCTTAAAACCAGAATGTATTCTCCCATGGTTGTGGATCCTGGAAGCCTGAAATCAAGGGGTCAGCAGGACCGTGCTCCCCCTGCAGCTTCCTGGGAAGAGTCCTTTCTTGCTCCTTCCAGCTTCCAGTGGTGGATGGGAATCCTCAGTATTCCTTGGCTTGTGGCCATGCCATTCCAGTCTCTGCTGCCACGTAGTCTTCTCCTCCCCTTGTGTCTGTGTCTGGTCCCCTTCTTGCAGGGACATCAGGAGTGGGCCCAGGGGCCACCTTAATCTGGCATGACCTCATCTTCCCTTACATCATCATCACATCTTCATTCTTTGTTCCCTGAACTTTGGGACAGAGTGGGGCTAATACAGTTACTTGCACATTGATGGGCACATTGGGAGCTGGCCAAATGAAGGTTTTTATGGGGACAAATGTCCTGGTGGATGTGGTACCGGTAGGACCACATGAACCCGGCAGAGGCAGACCTGTGTTTGCATCGCGACTCTGCTGCTCACGAGAGCCTGGGCACGTGCAACGCTCTGGGCCCCAGCTGGCTGTAAGATGGGGGAGTGCCATCTACTGTGAGGGTCCTCCGAAGACAGCGAGAGAGCGTGTCTTGTCGGTACGCACATAGTATTGAACTCACGCGGGCATATGAGAAGGAAGGAACGGCCGTCGCCCAGTTGGTGTGCTTTCCTGAACTGTGTGTCAGGCTCTTTTAGTTGCAAGCGACAGAAATTCCACCTGGAACCAGCTTGAACTGTCATCGGTCAACTTTTGCTGCTAAAGGAGTGGGATGAGCTCTGGTCACAGCTCCCAAGGCACTCATGCCCCCCAGGATCCAGGTTTGTGAGGTTCTGCTTGGCCTCCTGCTGCAACATTCTCTGCCTCTGGGCTCTCACATTGCGCTGTGCCAGACCCAGATCCTCACTCACACAGCCCAGAGAAAGTCACCTTTCTGGACCTAATGAGGAGCAGGAGGGCCTAGCTGTGCTGTCTCTAGGCTGTTTGGCTCTGATTGGGTCACGAATCAGTCCCCAAGCCAGTTAATTTCAGGGGGCGGGACATGTGGGTGGTGTGAGCCAATCAGGACCTGCCCTGGAAACTGGAATGGCTTTGGCCCCACCCCTCTCCTAAAGCCCTGTGCTGAAACCAGGAGCTGGGAGAAGGAATGGCTTCACACTTGGGGGTTGCAGGTCAGGGAATCCCAACAGCAGTGATTGATGGCCTTGTCAGGGTTCTGGCAGCTGGTGTTAGGGTGGCAAAGAACTCAGCCTGGGGGCTGAACATGAAGTTGAAAAATGAAGAGCCTGCCATTGGCTGGGTGAGCTGGGCAAGTCTCCTACCCTCGGGGACCTCAGGACTTTGGCCGGGGAAATAAAACAGCCTAGCGGATGTTGACTCCAGAAGCCCTTCTGCATTGCCCATTTGTTCCTGGACATTATCTCTGATGGTGGGGACTGTTTTCTAAGAACGTTTCCTGAGGTGCTGGGTGTAATTCCCCTGCTCATGTCCTGGAGTAAGGGGGGGGATTGATGCTTTTCTAGGTGCAGAATTTGGGATTCCAGAGGTGTCCTGCTTGGCATGCTGTTGCTTTGTGTGGGAGCAGCTAGTGAAATGCACGGTGGGGGTTCCATTTCTGGGCTCCAAGGCAAAGCAAGAAGTGTGTGGCCCAGGGGCGCCTGGATGGCTCAGGCAGCTAAAGCGGCTGTCTTCTGTTCAGGTCATGATCCCAGGGTCCTGGAATCGAGCTGCACGTCTGGCTCTCTGCTCAGTGGGGAGCCTGCTTCTCCCTCTCCCTCTGCCTGTCGCTTCCCCTGCTTGTGCATTCTCTTTCTCTCTCAAATAAAGAAATAAAATATTTTTTAAAATGTGTGGCCTGGATGCTGCAGGGGACCCTCACATGTGAACTTGCAACCCCCCACCATTGGTTCCCACACTTCATTTTTTTCTGTTGGCACAAATCACTCTCTGATCTATGCAGTGTTGATTTGCTTATTATGTGTATTGGCTCCTCTCCCTCTAGAATAGAAGCTCTGAGGGCAGGGACTCTGCTCTGTTTTGGTCACAGAATTTTCCAGGACCGATTCATGGCACCCGGCTCAGTATTTGTCGCATTCATGAAAGTAGGGGAGTGGTTTACATGAATGAACTCCTTCCACAATACTTTTACTGCTTCTGGGCTGGCATCAGTGTTGGCAAAAGGTCTTCTGCATCCTTAAGGATTCTTCTCTCCAGCAGGGAGGTGCTTCTCCCCGCAGCGGGGAGCTCCTGGCGGGTCGCCACCAGGGGGAGCCGTGGGCACGTTCTGCGGCTTTCCAGAAGCAACACCTGGCAGGCCCTGGGCTGGAGCCAGGAGATGGTCACGTGGGGCTGGAGCGAGGAGGACACTTTCTTCTCTAAAAGAACGGTGACTCAGAGAGTTTTCCAGAACTGTAGAACTTTGCTTGAAAACTCCCAGTATTTTGAGGGTACCATTTGCCCCTTCTCTAATCTCAATCATATTTGATCAGTGTTTGATGGTCTGCTCTGCACGAAAATCTAAATTTCCACAAGTGGACAAGGTAGGTTCTAGAAAGGTCTCCATGTCCCCACTTGACAGAGGCTGAAGCTGGGTCCGACAGATGGCCCCATCTGTGTGTCAGGAGGTCACACAGTGTGTATGTGTGTGTTGGGGGGCATTTGAGCTCGCTTTGCCTGCTCCTCGGGGGTGGGGGGCTCTTAACCAGCATTGTCTGCCCTGGCAGTCTGCATGGGGGTTCAAGGGCATTTGTGTTCTTCTCCTGTGGTTTTCTTAACACATGGCCACAAACTTCATGGCTTAAACCTACAGAAGCGAATTCCCACAAAGCCCGGAGGCCTGAAGTCGGAAAGCAAGGTGTGGGTAGGGCTGTGCTGCTCTGGGGACTCCAGGGAAGACTCTTCCTGTCTCTCACAGCTCCTGGGGCTCCTGGCACTCCATCCCTCTCTCCTCTGTCTTCACCTGGCCTCCTCCCTGTGGCTTCTTTTCTCAAGCCTGGGCTCACTTCTTCATACAAGGACGCTCATCAGTGAATTCAGGACCTACCCAGTCCATCCAGGATGATCTCCTCATTTTGCTATCTTTAACTTGATTATGTCTGCAAAGACCCTGTTCCCAAATGAGGTCACAGTCGTGGGAGTCTGAAGTAAGGTTGTGGGCATGTCTTTTTAGCAACCGCCATTCAAACCTCTACAGTATTCATTTATTTCCTCAATATCCTAATACCTAAGGGAGACAAAGTCTAGGAAGGACAGGTGCTACCATTTGTGGAGCCCTACTATGTGCCATCAGCTAACTCTCATCAGAGCTAGCATCTGCTGGATGCCTGCTCAGTGCCGGGTGCTTTCCGTGTGCTAGCATGTTTATTTTTCAAAACATCCCTAGTAGTTCTGTGCTGTTCTTATTCCCATTTCACAGATGAGAACACTGAGGTGCAGGAGGAAATCAGGGAACATGACCCAGGCAATGGGACCAGGAAGTGGTGGGGTCAGGGCCGCCCAGTGGCCCAGTTCCCCATCAGCCTGCTTGTCTCTTCTCCCCTTTTGGGTGGATGTTCCTACATCCCCTTTTCTATGTGCAGAAGCTGAGGTGCAGAGAGGTTATTTTTTTTTGGCTGAGGTCACATAGCCTGCCAGCAGGAGCTTAGTCCCTGGGCCATAACTTCTTGCCTCGGACACCGGGCTTTTTCCATTGTGCCAAGTTGTTGATCTGAACTGGCTGTAATTCGTAAGTTATGTGATCAGAATACTAGGGTATCACATTGCTTCTGGCCGCTGGGGCTGCAGGCGGTCCATGACATTCCTGGACTCCTGGACCCATCTCTGAGGCCTCTGCCTTCTCTCTCTACTCGGCCTTCTCCTTGGGTGTCCATGTGCCTCTTCTTCTCTTCTAAAGACAGTCATAATGGCCCACCCTGCTCCAGGGTGACCTTCTCCTAACTGATTATATCTGCAACAATGCTTTTCCAAATGATGTCACATTCTCAGGTCCTAGGAAGGATATGGATTTGGTGGCAGGGGGTGGGGGCATGTGGAGGAACCACATCCCAGTACAGCACTCTTACTGGGGCAGTTTTCCAGCTGTCGGTTTTGTGTTGAGATCAGTGCAAGTGTATGGCCTGGGGCCTAAACTTTCTCTTCTGTAAGCTTCTTTCTGCTTGGTGTCCTCTGGGGATGTGGGCTAAGAGCAGGCTGGGTGGACTGGGACTCACTTGGAGGTTGGCATGTGGAGAGGCTGAGATCCTATAGAGACCCCAGGAGACACATCAAATTGGGTCTATGAATCTGGTGCTCCATGAGAAGTCAGGGCCTGGGGAATGCGCTGGGGTGTCAGCAGCAGGTGGGGGAGTTAACGTCGTGAGTCAGGACAGGGCTGCCTGGGGAAGAGGTACAGACTTGGGAGAGGGCCAGGCCTTGGAAATCCCAGACTCTGATGGTGGCCAGACAAGGTGAGTCTGTGAAGATAGAAACCAAGCTCTCATGGCAGAGGGCTAGAGGGGTGGGAGAAGTTCATGGGCCCGATGCTGGTGAGGAGGATGGAGGACAGAAATTTGTCCTGTGGCTTAGGGGGCCCGGGGAGCATTGAAGAGCTTAGCAGGAGCTATTTTGGTGGAGGGGTGGGCCTGAGACCAGACAGGAGAGGCTTGGGGAGGGAGAGGCCTGGGGGGGAGGAATCAGGATTTTATTTTCTTTCATGAAGGTGAGAGAGACATGAACATAGATATCTTTCACTGGTAAGTGTCGAGTTGGCCATGTAGGTCACCGAACCCATAACTTCCTTGCTTCTCTGTGCTTAGGGGAGCAGGCCTGGGCCATGGGCTGTGGTCTCTCTGTGTCCCGAGTTTTCGGAGTTCTGCTGACCCTGGTTGGTGGTCCCGCTTAACTGTTTCCTAGGCCTCAGGCCAAAGAGGGAGAGATTTCCCTGGTCGCGGGCCCGTAAATTGATGGCTTGTTCTTTCTCTTTGGCAGATGGACGAGATCAGAGGGAAGGACCGTGTGATTCTGGCCTTGGAGAAGGAACTTGGGGTTCAGACGGGTCAGACCCAGAAGCTACTTCTTCAAAAGGAGGCTTTGGATGAGCAGTTGGTTCAGGTCAAAGAGGCGGAACGGTACCACAGTAGCCCGAAGAGAGAGCTCCCGCCTGGGATAGGGGACATGGCAGAGCTCATGGGCGTCCAGGTGAGGGGGACAGCAGCAGGTACGAGCAGCGGGGCCGCATGGCTGACCACCACCTGTCTTTCTTTCTATGGGTCATTCTTCTGGTCACCTTGCCTGCTTACCTCCCCTTGCCCTCCCTCCCTTACATCCATCCATCTGTCCTGTCCTCCCTCCCTCCCTAAATGGGCTGACATTCATCATGTGCCAGGCCCAGGCCTGGGGATATAGGGGTGAGCATCCAGCCACTCATGCCTCCAGCCGTCTTGAGCTCAGTGGACAAGAAGGAAATGAAGACATCAGTGCCACGTGTGCCATAGGAGTACAGGAGGGGGCCCAGTGTTGAAGTCGGAGTCCTGCAAGATGGGTAGGGGTTTAGCCAGCAGAAAGGGCTTTGAGGGCAACAGCTTGGTGCTTAGCATGCACAGAGGAGGCTGAAGCAGTGTGCATGTACTCATTCATTCATTCATTCACTCACTCATTCCTTCACTCACTCACTCATTCCTGCACTCACTCATTCATTCATTCACTCACTCATTCATTCACTCAATCATTCACTCACTCATTCCCTCAGTCATTCACACATTCATTCACTCACTCACTCATTTATTCCCTCAGTCATTCACACATTCATTCACTCATTCATTCATTCACTTACTCATTCACTCCTGCACTCATTCACTCCTTCACTCACTCAGTCACTCATTCACTCACTCACTCATCCACCCACTCATTCACTCCCTCTTTCATTCACTCATTCATTCAGTCACCACATGTTTGAATGTCTGTCATGCATGCTCTGTGCAGATCCCAAGTGAGGTACCGGCATCTCAGTGGTCAGCAAGATTGGCCCAGTGGGTCTTGAGGAATGTCCTAGCTCATCCATGATGGGTCTTTGTAAGAGAGGCACTGTGGACAGGGGCTCAGACGTGAAGGTGCCCAGAGACCACATTTGGCTGTTTCGGAGCCACTGGAGGACCTTGCAGTCTTGTCATCGGAGGTGAAGTCTTCCTGTGAGTCCCTGGTGGAGCCTGGGGTGCCCATTTGTGTGGCTTGACTTCAGGGAGCCCCGTCTGGCATTGGGCCTCCCGACAAGGAGCTCTCTGTCACATCCCATGGGTTTTCTGGGAGCGCTTAGAGTCCTGTAAGCTTACTCAAAGTACATTTGTGTCTTGACAATTTTTTTAGGATCAGCATATGGACGAGCGAGACGTGCGGCGATTCCAGCTAAAAATTGCTGAGCTGAACTCGGTGATACGGAAGCTGGAGGACAGAAATACTCTCCTGGCAGACGAGAGGAACGAACTGGTAATCAGCCTCTGGAGATGCAGATGCTGCCTTGAGATGCAGATTGCTGCCTTGTTGGTGCTAGGAAACCACCCTGGGGCCACAAAACCCAAGTTGAACACACAGTGTAGACGCCTCCCAGTTTTCTTTACTTTCAGTTTTCTTTACTTTCTCATTAATCTCGGATTAAGAAATCAAACACATGCCCAGTAAAGAAGGCTGCAACTTGGCCTTTGTTTCTACAGGAATTTTTAAAAGATTTTTTATTTATTTGACAGAGAGAGAGCAAGAGAAGGAACACAAATGGGGTGGTGGGAAAGGGAGAAGCATACCCCCTCTGAGCAGGGAGCCTGGTGCGGGGCTCTATCCCAAGACCCTGGGATCATGACCTGAGCCAAAGACAGATGCCTAACGACTGAGCCACCAAGGCACCCTTGTTTCTACAGGAATTTATCCCAAGCAAACAGTCAGTGAGAGATGTGAGGGGTTGGAGAGAATGTTCACTGTACTGTTTATACGAGACGGACCCAAAATGAAACACACACCCAGTTGTTCAATACTCAAGTACTGGGCCACGTAATTATGCACCATTTGTGTGGTGCACTGAGTGCTGTCCTTAGGAATGGCAATAGAGATCCTATTTATTGGCCATGGAAATGGGCTCACAGTAAATTAAATGACAGGCAGGTTACAGAACAAAGATACATTGTCATCATGCTGGATATTGGATTTGTTTTAGGTGGTGTGATTATAGATCATTTTTAGTTTTTGCATCTCTGTTTACTTTCTTTTGCATAAAAATTCACGATTTCTAATTTTAAAAATAATGAACAGGGACTTCAGATTAAAAAAATAAATCTAGAAAAAAGAGCGGTTTCTTGAATATGTGTTAAGTTTGCTGGATAAACAGCTAATGAATTTTAATGTAATGGGAGTTGGTACATAAGCCTCTGGATGCCTCATCATATTCCTCTTGATTCTAAGTTTTATTATGAGAGTAAGTCCCTCTCTATCCTATTTGAAAAACATGGGAGATGAACAGTGTTAAGAAATGTCATCTTTTCGCAATTTCTAAAATTCAAATATAAAAAAAAGTTTAAAAATTTTTAAAATATTTTATTTATTTATTTGTCAGAGAGAGAGAGCACACGCAGGGGGAGCAGCAGGCAGAGGAAGAAGCAGGCTCTCTTCTGAGCAAGGAGCCCGAATGGGGCTTGATCCTAGGACCCTGAGATCATGACCTGAGCCGAAAGCAGACAGACACTTACTTGACTGAGCCACCTAGGCACTTCAACCTTTTCACAATTTTAACAGGATCAAGATTAATTCATTTCCTTCAAGTATTTTTAAAGGCATATATTTTTTTAATTTATTTTTTATTTAAGCTTTTTTTATTTAAACATATAATGTAACCCTACCACCCTCTCCCAACCCCTCTCCCCCCCCCGACACCCCTCAGTTTGTTTTATGACATTAAGAGTCTCTTTTGGTTTGTCTCCCTCCCGATCCCATCTTTAAAGGCATATATTTTTAAAAGGTTTTATTTATGTATTTGACAGACAGAGATCACAGGCAGGCAGAGAGGCAGGCAGAGAGAAAGAGGGAAGCAAACTCCCTGCCGAGCAGAGAGCCCGACGTGGGGTCCCAGGATCCCAGGACCCTGAGATCATGACCTGAGCTAAAGGCAGAGGCTTAACCCACTGAGCCACTCAGGTGCCCCCAAAGTCGTATTTTTAAAATGGCTTTATTCAGACCGTACGTCTAGTATTAGATGTACGCTTTCCACTTAAATATTCATGAACTTTGCACACTGCAGAACAGTTAACCAAGAAGATTAGAAACAGATGGAACTTGCTTGAAACAATTCGGAGAACCTGAAGTGTATAAAGCAGCAATTGGCCAGCTAGCCAGTCCCTTGATCTTAAAATCACAAAATAAGGACTCTTAGCTCTCTGGGGTGGTTCTTACGTGGTTTTCATGCTCACGAAAACATATCGACATCCACCACAGGACTTTCTGTTGTTTTGCAGTTACAGATGGAATATTTCTCCTCAGTATTTCTTCTGCAACTTGCTTTATGGGCTACAGCCCTGCCCATTGGGATCACGAGGTTGTTCAGGTTCCTTTGCATGGGGTAGATTTTCAGAAGTAGAACCTATGGGTCAAAGTCCATTTTATATTTGAGTGGATGCCCCTCAACTGTTTAATCTTCCTTACAACCTATTCCCCCAAATACGGGATCTGGGGTAAGTGCCTGTGCTTGACTCTTGGTACCAGCCAGCACGTTCTGTATGGTCAGGAGCACAGCACCCCAGCTCCTTGAGGTCAGGTTCTCTGTCTGTGAGATGAAGATGGGGTCCCCTCCTCGGGTTGTGGGGAGGGTTGAATAAGCCTGGCAAGGCTTACCACAGTGTGTTCTAGAAGTGCTAGACCATAGAGTGCTCCTGCTTCGAAGCCCTTGAGTGCCAGGGGTAGAAACTAAATGACAGAGCTCTCCAGCTCCCTAAACCATGCCTCACCATGCCCGCCCTTCCTTCACACATCATCCCACTTTCTCTGTTCCCGCCGCACTGAGCAAGCTGTGTTCTTGTCCGCTTGGAACATCTGGGCCTGCAGTTTCCCGGCCTGGAACATCTGTCTGCCCTTGTCTCACAGTGTTCGTACCTCCTTTACTGTCTTTACCCTCCTCTTCCATTCACTGGAAGGCCACCCTGTTGTGTCAGCCCTTTGACCCAGCCCCAGCCCCAAGAGGGACTCCTCCTGATGACCTTTGGACAAAAAAGACTGAAAGGACACCGCTGCTTGTTGTCGGGACTCAGGGAGCACCTCCAGGACTGATCCCACCCTATGAATCTTTGTATCTCCAGCACGGAGTCTGACAATGAGGGGGGCCCAGGCCTTCCCTCTTGTCTGAAGAAGGCCAGAGCTCTCTGCTAGGTCTGTACTTAGGAAGCAATGCTGGCCGGAGCAGCTAGGTCACTGGATTGCCCGCTATGCTTGTGATCCTGACCTCTGGGGACTAGTGGTCAGGGGGCCCCAAGGCAGATCTGTGGGCCTCCCCGTGTTGGGCCGTAGCCTCCTTCTCCTGCTTCACCCAGAGCCCTCCGAGCTTCAGGTTGGATACTGTGTTTGGAAGCCAGGTGTCTGTGGGGTCTTCTAGGGTTTTGTGCTATTCAGAAAGTGTGGTCCTAAAGGTGGCAGCTCCGGTGCCAAGGAGGGCTCAGGCTGGATCTCTGCCAGTCTCCATGGTATGACCTCAGCACTTTGACAGGTCTTAAAGCCAGCGGCCTTCTGTGTCTTTCTGCCATAGCTGAAACGCTCCCGGGAGACCGAGGTCCAGCTGAAGCCCCTTGTGGAGAAGAACAAGCGAATGAACAAGAAGAATGAGGATTTGCTGCAGAGCATCCAGAGGATGGAGGAAAAAATCAAGAACCTCACAAGGGAGAACGTGGAAATGGTGAGCCATTGGCCACCTGGGACTGCCAGCCCCGAGTTCTGGTTTCCATCTGGGAATCTTTAGTCCCTGACCTTCACAGTCCATGTTCTCCCTGCAGCCCCTGTCTCCTCCTGTAAGCTTGTGAGGGGTCTCAGTCCACTCCCATCCCCCCTGCTCCAGCTTCTCTGGGACCCGCAGTGCTGTGGGCTCTGTGCCCAGAGGGAAGACCCCAGGCAGTGCCCAGCAGCTGGGGCTGTGCCTGCGCTTTGCTGTCTGCTGCCACCGGCCTTGGAGGCACTCCCTCATTGCCCCTGCACCTCAGTGCCTTCGTCCAGAAGGTGGCAATACCAGTGTTGGGGGTTGTCCGGAGGATGGCGTGGTGGCAAAGAAAGGCCTCCCAGCCCAGCCAGCTCTTGAGCACGCTTACTGGAGGAAAGCCATGGCCATTTCTGCTCCAAGTGCTTTCTTTGCATAAGGGATTTGCATTCACTCCAACCAGAGGGGTTCGTTTTTGTGATCAGGGCGGTGACTTGCCTTTGAGGGTCTGTGGAAGAGTCTGAGGCTCATTGTCCAAGTTAGGGTCAGTCACCCCAATTACGGCGACAAGACTGAGGCTCCGCGGGGTGCAGGCCTAGGTGTGAGGGTGTGCCATGACGGGTGGCGTGCTTGCCTTCCCAGGGTCCTCGTCCAGCTTCCAGGGCTCCGTTTGGGCAACCACCTCCCACCCCCGTGCCATGGCCAGCCCTTTCCCTCAGCCATGCCCAGGCTGGCTTCTGCTCTGTATCCATGGCTTCCTCCAGCCTGGGGACCGGCTGGCCATCACCCCCTTGCATCCCATATCTCCGAGCTCACACCACGTATCCCCCAGCCCGGGAAGCTGTCTACCCAGCACCCCCGCGATGCTCTCTCCCTCTGGCTGCAGAAAGAAAAGCTGTCCGCCCAAGCGTCTCTGAAGCGACACACTTCCTTGAACGACCTCAGCCTGACCAGGGACGAGCAGGAGATCGAGTTCCTGAGGCTGCAGGTGTTGGAGCAGCAGCACGTCATCGACGACCTCTCACTGGTACGTCCACGCTCCGCGCGGGGGCCCCTTGGTGTGAAGCCAAGTGACACGGTGCCAGGATTGGCGAGGAGGCTCAGGGCGGGGCGACTAACGTGGGCGCGGCCTCAATGAGCCCGCCCCTACCCCCGCCCCTCCCTGCTTTATTCCCCCAGAAAGCAGCCTAGGACTTTGTGCAAGCTGCGCACAGTTTCCATGGCTACTCTTTTTCTCCAAACTTCTCCCTGATTTGCTGTCCTTAAGAGGCAGCATCAGTTTGGAGAATGAATCTTCCAGCCTCTACAGAGTGGGCACGATTTGTCCCTGAGAAGTCTATTTTTTTTTTATTTTTTATTTTTTAGCTCAGTTGTCACAGTCCATGAACTTGAAAGCCTGCACCTTTTAATCAGGCTAGAATCTGCAGGGCTTGCTAGGACTCTCTGTGTGTGTAAGATTTAAGGGAGATGAGTATGTCTTAGTAGGTGGAGTGTTACCCCGCTGTCTGTGAAAGGAGCTTAGGCACCATAAGGGAGAATTTCAAGTAATTTGTAGAATTCTGTAGAGGTTGGAAGATTCATTCTTCAATTTGTAGTACACTTCTGTTGATCTTAGAAGCAAAGTGTGTTCTTAGTGCCCAAGAGGGAATGTGGTGGTTCCATTCATGGGTTTTCAAAGTATAGACAAGCCAGTGATCAAAATTCTAGAAAAAGCTTCGACCATAATTGTCAAGGTCACATTGCTGGTTTATCTTCCTCTCTGTTTAACACCTTCCCTCCTT
>RCUC01100723.1:0-27078 GCA_003697995.1 Taxidea taxus jeffersonii | reverse complement strand
TACCCACTTCCCATACCCTTGCTGACAGCTAGTTCTCAGATTGGGCCTCAAGTCTGATTCTCCAGCCTCGCTGAGGCCTTCTGTGGGGATGCTACCAGTAGGTTCAACGACCTCCAAGCTATGTGAAGTGTCAAGACTTGTCCCTTGTTTTTCAAAGGGGTCTGAAACCTCCCTCCCTCCCTCCACCCCTCTCCTACCTCCAGAAAAGGCTTAGTTATCTGGGAACTATGTGAGGATTCTGGTCACTCTTGGGCCTTCCATGAAGAGGTTGAACCCCTGCAAAGAAGGGTGTGTGTGTGTGTGTAACAGGCATGTGCCAGGTTCCAGGGCTGCTCACACCTCACACTCGCAGCCTGTCACACTCACACTCTTACACTAAGAAGGAAAACTGCCACCCTCCTTCTCTGGAGAGCAAAGCCAGAGGCGGCCCTCAGCCCTCACCCGGGGCATGATAACGTGACCGTCTCTGGGTTGCCCAACATGGTGATCTGCCCCCATCTCTAAGAGAGCTGACCTGGCACTTTCTACCACAGCCATGAACCTGGTTCTTCGTGAGTGAGGCTGGACGAGGCACCAGCTCCCCCAGATCAGGCTCCTTCTCTCCATCCACTCTCCTCTTTTTTTCAATATTCCCTCAACAGAGCCCACAATGCTTCAAAGATCAAGGCTTTATTTTCTCTAGCTCCAGTGTCATGACTGGAGCAGCAAATCTGAAATATCCCTGCGCATAAACCCACAGTTGTCCCTGTTCCAAAGAGCCAGCAGCAACTGGAGGCAGCTACCATGCGATTTTTTCCAGGCACCTAGGAAACACATGCTCACCCTGTGAGGCACTGTGCGTCTTACAGGCAGGAAGCAGCGGCACATTTGCATTTAACAGACACAATCATCTTTAAAGTTAAATAAGACCTCATGGTCGTAACAGTGTATTGGAGATGCAGCTTTAGGGGAACTTTGGAGGATGGCGCTTCAAATAAGACATCTTCATAAGGGGCGCCTGGGTGGCTCAGTGGGTTATGCCTCTGCCTTCGGCTCAGGTCATGATCTCAGGGTCGTGGGATCGAGCCCTGCATCGAGCCCTGCATCGGGCTCTCTGCTCAGCAGGGAGCCTGCTTCATCCTCTCTCTCTGCCCGCCTCTCCATCTACTTGTGATCTCTCTCTGTCAAATAAATAAATAAAATCTTTAAAAAAAAAAGACATCTTCAAAAAAAAATTTAAGAAAAAAAAAGAAACAAATAGAAAACACACACAGAAGGACCATGGGCCAATGAACAGCTAGATTCAACCCAAAGTTAAGAAAAAAGCAGTTGTGGATTAAAGCTGTATCACATCTGAGAAAAATCCATTTTTTATGCTAAAATAAAACTCTGACCTACAAGGGGCTCCATCTTCCATCTTGGTCTGGGCATAAGAGTTCATGCCTGTGTGCACATGCTCTGTTACTGAGCACTGTACTTGAGAGGCATGCCTAACTACAGAGGTCACCCCAAACATACGGAAGACCAAGCACATGCCATGATTATGCCAAGCTGGTCATCACTGGGGGTGGTGAGAACGTTTGCTTATTCAGTTACTTCTCAATGTCAAAGTCACCATTGACAAGTGGACAGAGCAACACAGATCAAGGGGGGAAATCAATTCCTAAAACACTGACACCACTTATTTTGGTTTAGTGCTTCACAACTTTCAAAACCCTGTTGGATACATGGCTCATCCAGCCTCATAAAGGTCCAGTGGGGAAGGCAGGACAGGGGGTGTCACCCCATTTCCCAACCAATCCTATCCATACAGTGAGGAAAGCCATGGGCAGACCTTCCAGCTCAGTCCACAGAGCTCTCAAACCGCCTTCCTGCCTCTCTTTCTTGCATCCCTTACCCAGAGGAGTTTTCTTAGAGAAGTTAACAGGTTTCTGAATACCATCGAAAACAAAATCCTGTAAGAAAGAATACTTTGTAGCAACAGAGGGGCACATTTTTAAAAAAGATTTTATTTATTCATTTGACAGACAGAGACCACAAGTAGGCAGAGAGGCAGGCAGAGAGAGAGAGAGAGAGAGAGAGAGAGTGGAGGAAGGAGGCTTCTCGCTGAGGCTTCTCACTGAGCAGAGAGCCCAATGTGGGGCTCAATCCCAGGACCCTGGGATCATGACCTGAGCTGAAGGCAGAGGCTTTAACCCACTGAGCCACCCAGGTGCCCCAGAGTGGCACCTTTTTTTTTTTTTTTTTAAAGATTTTATTTGACAGACAGAGATCACAAGTAGGCAGAGAGGCAGAGAGAGAGAGGAGCAAGCAATCTCCCTGCTGAGCAGAGAGCCCAATGTGGGGCTCAATCCCATGACCCTGGGATCATGACCCGAGCCAAAGGCAGCAGCTTTAACCCACTGAGCCACCCAGGCGCCCCCAGAGTGGCACCTTTTAAGAGGACAAGAAAGGGTGGTTGAGTAACTATTTCAGAATTCTCTCTAGTTTTCTTCCTTTCATAGAATGTAACAGTAACTCACAGAATATTTGAGTAGGGGATGTAAATACTTCCCAGAGCACCATGGTTTCCATGGGCTTTTTGCACCCCCACGTGGGACAGAGGCTTGCTGCACCTGGTTTCCAACTTGCAGCGGGCAGGGAGTAGTTAACTCCGAAGTGGGACAGGCTAGCAGCAGAGCCCTCCCAGCCCGGAGCAAGGTCCTGCTAGTGGGGCACACGTGGGAGCTGCCTGATTGGGCATCCTTCTGTCTCTGACCTCAAAATGACTCCTGAAGGCAGCGTGCAGGGTCCTAAGATAAAAACTGTGCCAGTGCCACCTGGAGTTCTTGGCTCCTCCAAAGGAGCGTGGGTCTGAGCCTCAGTAAGGGGCACTACATTGACCATGGGGCAGGTCAGGGGCAAAGGGCAAAGGGTAAAGGGCAAAGGTTAGGGCTAGGCCCACCAGATTGAATATACATGTTCTTCCTGCTCCTTTTCAAAGGGCTCCAGAAGGAAACTGTGAAGCCATTTAGGCTTCCCTTGGAGATGCCCGACGGCCAATCAAAGGACATGGCCAGGGGAAACAAGCTTGCGTTTTCTTAGTGATCGTCTGGCTCAGAAGCACCTTTTTAGAAAACAAGGCAGTTAGACCTCGAGTTCTCAGCTGATGCAGACAAGTGAGGCTGAAGATAGCTCTGAAGAGGCGCCCTGACTTGGGCACGAGGGTCCGGGTCTCACTTCAGCAGCTATGCTTGGCCGGAGGGCATGGCCTCTGTCCCTGCGAGGTGAGAGGCTCCGCGACCGGTGAACTAATGGTGGGCAGAGGGATGGACACACACCAGAGGCATACTTGCTCTGTTTTTTAAAAATCCCTGAAACCACACAGGGAAACAGATTTAGTCAACACACACACAAGAAGAGCTGGGGTGCCAGAGTTAAAGGTCGAAACAGAAATAAGTCCTAGGGAGGCCTTATCCCAATTGCCTGCCCAACAAGTCATAAAACCTTTCATTTTTTCGAGAGCTAAGTGCTGGCCCAGAGAGGCGGACATCACATCACTCACAGCACGGAAGTGTCCGTGGGAATAAGGCTAGTGCTCCCAGTCCTGCTGGGGGCCACTGTCCTTCAATGCGACCGATCCTGCCACCATTAAGTGTGATAGTGTCTGTGCTTACGGCAAGAGAAAATGCCCCGGGGCCGGATATTTGGCCCTGGAACTTTCAGGAAAGACGGGAGGAAAAGGCACACACAGGTGACTGAATAAAAGGAGAAAAAAAAGTAGCTGGGAGTAATATATCATTATTTTGATTTTGTTTGCAACATACCTCCCCACCCCCCACGAAAAGAGAAATTCAAAATAGAAACTTTATTATTTTACATTCAAGTGAAACTTCCATCTGGGGGCTCCACACAATTTCAGGCCACATTCAGCAATTTATCACTTTGGTGCCTTTTTACTTAACCCAACGGAAGAATCCAGCCCTCCTTTTTTTTTAAATCAGCTTGATATTCCCAGCTGTACCACTTATTTACACAAGCACACGGGCACATACACACACACACACCCCAAAAACTTCTACATAGAAAAATAAAGGATAAACATTATCCATCTATTTTGTACTGTGTACTAGAACTTTTATATACAGAATTCTCTTTTTTTCTTTAATGTTTTCAGTCACTGCGCATTTTTCTCCCCTCCCGTGTGAGCTGCCATCCTAGGGCAGGCGACCGCTACAGGGAGGCGGAAAAGCTACATTCCTGTCAGGGGAGGGAGAGCAAAAGCCACCCCTTGCTCCCCGTCCGAAGTCTTTCCCCACCTACCACCTCGGACGTCCCTGAGGACGGCCTTCCGGTAAGTGGCTGTCCCATCGCCTCCCCCCTCACTCCCCCTGCTCTCTCAGGCATCAGGGAGCAGAGGGCCCACCCTGCCGACACCCAAAATGACCTCGGTGTGAGGACAGAGGAATGGAAGCAGGCAGGCAAAGCCTCTGGCAAATAAAAGATTCTGGAATCACTGCCCATGCCTGTTCCTTTAGTATGGAGTTCGACTCTCCAGCTTGTGCTTGGTGAGAAAGTACTTGAAGAACTCGTAGACGGACCAGGAAATGGCAGTGGAGGGCATCTGGTAGATGACGCGGGCCTGCATGCCTTTGAAGTAGCCAGGGAGGCCGTTGAGCTGGTACACCATCCTGAAGGCATTGGCCATGCCCGACAGCCGGCCGCTGATGTTGGCCAGGTTGAGGGCCATGTTCTCCTGAGTGTTGAGGAGGGTCTTACAGACGTCCAGGGGGGTGGTGGCGGCAGCGGCCAGGGCCCCGGCCAGCCCGCCTGAGATGATGTGGGACTGTGGGTTGTAGCCCCGGTGGGGGTTGACCTGCTCCTGCAGGAACTCGTAGGTGATAAAGTGGATGGACTGGAAGGGAATGTTCATGGTCAGCTGCGTGGTGTAGCTCCGGTAGAAGGCCCCCAAGCCCTCGGTCCTCCAAACTGTCCAGACACAGCGGAGGGCGGACCGGTGCGGCGAGTCGTACATCTGTAGGCGCTGCTTCACCACTGCGGTCAGGGCCGCCAGCAGGCAGGGAGTGGTAGGTTGGGTTTGGCGCCACCCCGGTCCGGAGTGAAAGGGGCGGCCAAGCCATAAAGAGAAACAAGCAAGTTTAGACACACTGGCAACACAGGTCCCAAAGAACTAGCATGCGCGCGGCCCCAGCCCGAGGAACTGGAGCCCGCTCCGGACTCTCCCGTTTACAGATGTGACCCCAGGACCTGTGCTCGGCTTCTCCTGCCTGCAGCCCACATAAGGCGGTGAGGGGGAATCCTCGAACCAGGCAGCCACTTCAGACTAGATTCACGGATCTGATCCCCGAGATCCCGGAGGCTTTCAACATCACACCTTCGGCCAAACTCAATCCCGCCCCCTGGTCTCTCTGCCCTCCCAGCTGCATGTGGCTCCCGCCTTTTGTTCCCTGTATGTGGACGGTACACAGGGTTCTTAGCTTCTGTATGTCACAGCACTCTTAGAAGACATATGGGAATTATGTGAGCCTAAATTCAGGGACAAACTCCAAGGAAGACCCTGGCTTAAAAAGCAGAACTGCTGGTTCAAAGGCTATGAGGCAATGGGAGGGCCTCAGGCTTGACTCCTCATAGTCCCCATGCCCCCACGCACTGCCAAATGAACATGTGCAGTGTGCCTGCTTTTAGAGAAATGAAGTCTTTAAATCAATATGTCAAAGAGAAGAGAGGGAGCTGTTTCTCTTTGAAAGAGAGCAAAACTCTTGCCTGCTTGACATCGGGTAATTAACTGGTCACTGACCAGGTTCCTGAATGCACTGCCTTCAACACACAAACACAAAGCCCACCTCTCCCAGTCTGACCCATCAGACCCCTGAAGGTCAGAGCAGGTCCCCTATCTGCTAGGGAATGGGAGGCAGCTGAGCACAAATAAGAAATGTTCGCAGTAAAAGACAAAACCAGACAAACTTGTAACCCCAGACTTGAAATGCTGACATTTTACCTCTGATTTTCCCTTCTGGCAAGGGACCATTTTTCAGATCGGGAGAAAGGTTTAGAGAGTCCTACATGTCACACCGAGAATAACCCAGCTGGGAGGACACCCAGGACCAGGCCCCAGAGTTCCTTGCTTTGCGGACCCGGGTTGGCTAAGGACTCACATCTGCACGGCTAACAACTATTTTTCTGTGCTCCCCAAATTCCTAATAATAATAATAATAATAATAATAATAATAAAAGATAATGTGGGAGGAGCTGGCTAAGCCAAGATGGCCCAAGGTTAAGTCACGAGTAGAGTGAGACACACATGGGCATTCCTAACCTTACTCTTCTCTCTGTATCTGCGTATGCTCGAGAGGGTCTGTGCTAATTTCAGATTTTTGAAAAAGCCAATTGAACCCAAGCCCTAGTGAATGGCCTTTGACAGCTTCCCCCTAAATTTGTCTAGGATTGATAAAGGATAACAAGGGCCTGTGTATGTGTGTGTGTTCGTGCCTGTGCGCACAAGTACACGTACACACAGGTTTTACAGGAGTGCCAAGGACTAGCCAAGGGAGCTTGTTAAGACAGACTCCCTGTCTCTACCCCCAGAGACTCCAATTTAAAGCAGGTCTGGGGTGGGACTTGAATTAGCATTCCTAACATGGTCCCAGGAGACGCTGATGCTACTGCTGGCCCAGGGATCGCGGCCCCACTCTTGGTCTAAGAGAACAGGAGCACCGTAAGCTCCAATGCTCAGCCCCTTTTCGAGGCCTTTGCTAACATGGTAAAGAATTCTGCTTATTCTGGGGGCGCCTGGGTGGCTCAGTGAGTTAAGCCTCTGCCTTCAGCTCAGGTCATGATCTCAGGTTCCTGGGATGGAGCCCCACATTGGGCTCTCTGCTCAGCAGGAAGCCTGCTTCCCCCTCTCTCTCTGCCTGCCTCTCTGCCTACTTGTGATCTCTGTCAAATAAATAAACAAAAATCTTTTTTAAAAAAGAATTCTACTTATTCTGACCGGGGGCCAGAAGTCCCCTTCCCCGACCTTCTGCCTCCCCACCCCACCACCATTTTTCCTGCCCCTTGGCACATCCCCTCCTGCCATTCCCTGGGGACCATGAAGCATTACCTTCTGCTGGATTCATTACCGCATCGTGGAGCAGAGTGGCCATACCTCCAGCTATCCCTGCAAAACAAACTCCAGAAAATTACCCTCTGCGACTGGGTGTTCTGAGGAAGTTCCTGGAACTTAAAATCAGACGGAATCCTGCACAGAGCTTTCCGAGAAGCCGAATCTATGCCCAGCTGCTCCCAGGTGAGCATGGACTCTTCAAAACGTAAGGTGATGCTTGAATTGTTGGGGGGGAAACAGCACCACTGGCCACATTTTCATCCTGCGGATGTTAAGTCGATGCTGGGAAAGGTTAGACCTGCCGATGGCCGAGGATACCCAGAGACCACACTTCGTGGCTTTTCCCAGTGGAAAACTGTCCAGATTTCCATTCTCTCCTGTCCCTCACCTTTGTCTACAAACCAACTTTCTCTGCCCTGGAGTTGGGGCAAACAAAGGGGATGATACTATATATACAGCTAAGGGGAGAAAAAGAAAAGAAATTTAAAAAGAAATTCCTTATTAAAATCCAGGTATTTTCAAGAACACAGGCAGGAGAGGCAGACGTCAGGAAGCTCTGCATAGGGCAGATTTCCAGGGGTTGGTCTGCAAATCAATGACCTGTCTCGGAGATGGCAGACCCCATCTTGAGGCTCTCATTTGGCCTGGCCTCAAGAACCAGGAACTTCTAAAGGCTAATTCAGACCTGGAATTTTGCTTTCGGCTTTGGTTTCCCTCCCTGGGCAGGTGACACTGCCCAGCAATTAAGATTAGCACCAGAAGGTGGGAGGAATGAGCAACACCAGGATAACGCTTCAGAAATGCAGATAAAGCCCCCTCCCCTTCTGCACACAATCACGATTACCACCAGAAAGGTCAAAATGCAACCAGAGCATAAAAATCGTGGCGAAGCAGGAACAGCATTGGGCAGAACTGTGTTCCATCCAACCGCCTCCAAGGACATCAGTGACCAAGGGACTGAACCATTACACACGGCAGTTTCAGCAAGAGGCAAACCCCAAGGCCACAGACTCGGGGGACAGCATCAGAGTGTGATCATTCGGGGGACAGCATCAGAGTGTGATCCTTAGGGACTGTCTTGATAAATGCAACCAGGGGCCCATTTTTTTTTTAAAGCGAAGAAATGTCTGCAAACCAGCCAGGGTTTGCCGATGGAAGGGATGCTTTTCGATTCTGTCTTGTAGCACAAAAGGGGCGGGGGTGGGGGGTGGGAAGCTGCCGCTGGTCACTCTACGTCTTAGGTGTTGAAAAATGAGTTTTGTTAAAATAAGGACACCTTATTCCATGCCCACACAAAAACGATCAAAAGCAAAACCCACAGGAGAAGGGAAAGAGCCACCGCTAAGCCCGCTGACCCAGACGTAGGAGCAGTTTACCTGCCCCCTGCCCACCCGCCGTCCAACCCAAGCCCCCTCCCGCCACTCCGCCTCAAAACAACAAAGGAAAACTACTCCAGCCCTTGCTCGCAGACAGATGCAATCGAGACCAACAGAAGAGAATGGGGGTGAAATCCCCAGATCCCCAGAGGCTCAAGGTGGGAAAGATGGCCTGTGCTGCAGCAAATCCTTTGTCAGCCATAAAACTTCTTGACCTTTTAAAGCTTAGTTAGATCTTGACGTTGCAGAGACCTGTTGAACCAGTTTTTAAATAGTCTCAGAGAAGCTGTCCAGATAAAATTTTTTTTTGAATCCAGCACTGTAAAGTTTTGTTTCTATTCAGGGTTTTGTTTTGTTTTTTTCCTAGATCTGATCATTAATTGCTTTCAATGTCTTAAAAAAAAAAATGAAAAAACCCACGCAACAATGTAAACTGAAACACCTCTGTCACCGACTTCCCCCAGGCTTTAGAAAGCGAAGGAGGGGAAGAGAAAAAGCGCGCGTGTGTGTGTGTGCACGTGTGTGTAAGCGTGCGCGTGTGTTTGGGTGTGTGTGCACACACGACTCGAGAGTTCTTTATTCGTAAGCAAGCGCAGCGGAGATGAGGCGTCAGGCTGCTGGGTCACAGGGAGGAGAACCCTGGGGAAGGGTCTGTTGAAGGAGAGAGCTCTCTAACTCCAGGGCAAATGCTTTCAAAATACCGTTGGCTAGGTGGCTGTTTCCTTGGTGGTGGAAAACGGCATTTAAAGTCCTTTTCATGTTTTCATAGCAGGCAAAATACAAGGCGTGGGCCGGCCCTGCGCCCAGCATCATCACGTTGAGGCCTCGCAGGGGCCTCCAGAAGCCTTCAGTCCGAATGATTTTCTTGAGGGCTCCATAGACACTTGTGTACTGCGCTTTGGGATCTGGATTCAAACTCTGCATTCGTGTCTGGGGGAAGGCAAGGAAACAAAAAAGGTGGAAGTTAACAAGGATGGTAAAGAGGATAAACACACACACACACACACAACCCAGGGAGAGAGTGAGAGCCAACTGTCTATTTTCAGTTTCACAGGATTCCTCGGTGAGGAAAACATGGATTCCCTCCTTCCTGGAGTACTCTCCCCGCCCCCCACCGCCCTCCCCTAACCCCCACCAAGTAAGCCCATTTGCATGGATTCCATTATGGCCAGCAAGAGGGAAGAAGGTTGGGCGCAGGATATGAAACAGGAAGATGGACCCTGCCACCGTCAAGCTGTGTGACCCCCAAGGAATCCCTTAACCTCTCTGGACCGTGGAACCGTCCCCCCACCCCCAAATAAAAAAAACAGGATGGTCACAAACGTCGCACGAAACACGGTATGTGAAACCCTTCATGAACTCAGAGGCCCAGTCAATGGGGAGTGTTCTTATCCCGTGGTCTGCCCCTCTGGTCCTCACTCATTGAAGACCTTCATGCTTGTTCAGCCGCCACCAGGAATCTCCCAGGGGTCCTCCAGACCTCCCACAGCTCCTTTAAATGTATTTTATGTTTTGTCTTTAGAAGTTATCACTTAAAATAAATAGTCCTCTTCTTAATCTCTTCCTGTGTGCAGCCTTGTCTCCTTAGGCAGAAGCCTGCCTTTCCCCATCTCTGTTACCCCTATCGGATGACCAGGGCTCTTAAGTGGGTATACAGTTAATCTGTGTGTCAAAGCAGCAAGACCATGGTACCCACAATGGCTCCAAATACGACCAAGCACTAGTCTAAATGTTGCTATGGAGGTATTTTCGTAGAGGAGATTAACACTTAAATCATTAAAATAGACTTTCAGTGAAACAGATTATCTCTTTCTCTCTGTCCCTCTCTGTCTCCTGGTTTAGTGTCTCTGGAGAACCCTGATTGGTCCAGGAAATAATATCTGCCCCGTGAAAGACCCACCCGGGCCCAGTCCTGCAACATCATGCCTTCCTCTACTCCCCTCAACACACACAGTCTAGAGGAGAGGGTCTCCCGACCGTGAGCAGGGATATCCTTTTACCACCAAACAAAATTGTACTCAAAGCTAATATGTAAAATGGAAGAAGAATTTCTCTAATTGAGAAGGGGGTGGGGCTGGGCTCTCTTCTCTTCCCCTCCCCCCAGCAACCCAGCAACTCTGGGGCTCCCAGGAACAGTGTGAAAACCAATGATCTAAATTAACATTCATATGTGGAATTTCAGAAACAAAGGGAAAAAAACAAAGGAAAAAAGAAACAAACAAAAGGACAGCCTCTTAACTATAGAGAGCAAACTGGTGTTTGGCAGAGGGGAGGGGGTGCAGGATGGGGGAACTCGGTGACACGGATTAAGAGCCCACTTATTGTGATGGGCACTGAGTAATGTATGGAAATGCTGAATCACTATATTGTACTCTCGAAACTAATATAACACTCCATGTTAACTACACTTGCGTTCTAAAAAATAAATAAATTTTTAAAATTAATGGTCATTTTCAGAAGTCAGCGGCTAGTAAAAACCACAGAGAAAATGGGCACATCATTGGCAACTTGTCATTTTGCCAAGAAAGGGCATAAAAACTGTTCTGTAAATTAAATTTAGCTTTATTAAAGAACTCATCACTTGCGGCGCCTGGGTGGCTCAGTTGGTTAAGTGTCTAACTCTTGGTTTAGGCTAAGGGCATGATCTCAGGGTCCTGGGACAGAGCCCAGCATGGGTTCCGTGCTCGTGCTCGGGGTGGAGCCGGCTTCACCCTCTCCCTCTGCCCCTCCCCCACTCTCTCTCTCTCTCAAAAAACAAAACAAAACAAAACCCACAAAACAACTCACCACTTTACCCCTTGTTTTCTGGTGAAAATGCCCCCCGCCCAGCCCCTGGCAGCTGCCCCATACCTGGGCCCACTTGTGGGGAGGGCAGCATGGAATGGATGGGGTCAGTGTCCCGTGCTTTTCTGTTGAACTGTTTTCTATTCTAACATGATTCCAAAAGTATTCGAGATGGCTTCATAATGGGGGACACATTATAAGCAAACCAGAGCAAAGGAAGGAGAAGGTGGGAATCTGTCAACCTAGAGGGGCCTGACTTTGCTCTGTGGGTGCTCCTGGCGGGGGCAAACCAAGAACGGGAGCACAAAGTGTCCACAGGCGCAGCCTCAGGACGGCTGAGACTACCCAGGGCACTAAATCCTCAAAGACACTTGAAATTGCTCACATTTTACAGCAAAGAAAGCTCCATAGTCCCCCTACCCCCCAAGCCCAGAGGGCTTTTTCCCTTAATTGCCCCTGATGAAAAGCAGGAGCACCAGGCAGGAGGCAGTAGAGGGACCAGGGATGGAATCCAGATCCCATCACTTCCACTGTGCCCCTGGGCTAGACAGTGACCCCCTCCCCGCTTTCGTCTCCTCCTGTGACAGAATGGTTGAGAAAATTAAATGTCTGTGACCATCGTTACTGTTAATGACAATAAAGGATGTGGTTCTAGTTATCTAGCCCTGCAGAGGTCTAAGCATCTTGGGGGCTGGAGGTGCAGGGACTGTCTTATTTACAATGTATCTACCACGCCTATTACAGCGTCCAACTCACACCAGGGGGCCAATAAATGTCTGTCCAACGAACGGATGGACAAACAAATGTGTGCGAGTTAGTAGTGAGGGGTGAGGGGGTACTAGATCTCTTATTTCATTCACTCCTCCCTAAAATAGGAGTAGCTTTCCTGGAGTTACCCATGCCTCCCACCACCCCTTCCCTGTTGATTAAAAAAAGTTCCCATTTTGCTGCATTGCTCAAGCCCAGCAGTGATCTGCTGAGCCACACACAGAGCTGAGGCAGCCTGTCCCTGGGGTTGGCTTCTGCCAGTCCTGTGCCCAGGGGAGAGGCCCCTGGGGACGGACGCAGAAGCTAGCTGGCTGCCTTCTCCACCCCCACGGCCCCAGTTTCTGGCCTCTGGCGGCAAGACCGGCCTGTGGTGAAGGCCTCCCTTGGGTCCCAGGCGGGGAAACGGGAAACAAAGGAGGCCCTTACAAGCAGTGTGAGAAGACACTTGGGACATGGAATGAGGAGCTGAGAGGCTGGTTTCTGGACCTGCCCCCAGCACCTACAGGGCCGGTGGCCTTGGCCATAGCATCTCATCTCTCTGGTCCTCAATGTCCTGAATAGGAAAACGAAGGAGAGGACTGGAACAGTGGCTGATTACCAGAATCACGGGGAAATGCTTAAAAATGTCCCTCCGGGCACCACTCCAACACATGTTGATTCTAATTTTTTTTTAAATTCCCCAGATGATTCTGATCATCACTCCCTTTGGAGAACCCTTAAAAAAAGGGGCCTTCTAGCCCTAGCACTTCCTTTCTTTTTCTTTTAAGATTTTATTTATTTATTTGACAGACAGAGATCACAAGTAGGCAGAGAGGAGGAAGCAGGCTCCCCGCTGAGCAGAGAGCCCAATGTGGGTCTTGAACCCAGGACCCTGGGATCATGACCTGAGCCCAAGGCAGAGGTTTTAACCCACTGAGTCACCCAGGCGCCCCGCCCTAGCACTTTCAAGTAACATTCTGCATCCAGCCTTGGCAGAAGGGAGGGCACCTGGGTTAAGTGACAATGGGTGGTTGGGGAGGCAGGGAAGCTTTCGAGCCAGCCAGTCTGACCCTGTTGGTCTGAATTCCAGCGCTAGGACCTCAAGCAGGTTCCTCAATGTTGGGATGTGGAATAATTCTTCCAGCGAGCTCCCAGAGAGCTGACAGCATTCGGGATTGAGGTAACCGTGAGAAAGGCCTGACTCGAGCTGGCAGGCAACGATGACCGATGACCGTCTCTTCTCATACCTACCCACCCTTTCCCTGACAAAGCTGTTCAAATTGGCCAGCTCTCAGACTCAAGGGAAAGCTGGGACTGATTCTCACCTCTTTCTTTTTATTTTTAAAGATTTTTAAAATTTATTTGACAGGGAGAGACACAGGGAGAGAGGGAACACAAGCAGAGGGAGCCCGATGTGGGGCTGGATCCCAGGACCCTAAGATCATGATCTTAACGACTGAGCCACCCAGGAGCCCCTCACCTCTTTCTTTTTAAATTAGGGGTAAGACAGCTGGAGTAAATTTTACTGAACAAAAATGCACCACACCCTGTGGCCAAGAAAAGGACAACTGGGTATCTCTCTGTCCCGGGGTCTACTCAAGGGAGGCTAGATTTAATGACACAGGCTTGGGACAGGGACCAGTGGCCCCTGAGCACAGAGGAGGACTCAGTCAAGGCCCCTTTGGGCCCACCGTGGCCAAGTTTGGGGCCAGAGCCCCCCTGGTGAGACCTTCATTTCCCAATCTGCCCACAGAGAGCTCCCACCCTCGATCGGGCACCAGGATGCAGAAGGGAGAGTCACTGGGAAAGTAAGTAATGAGCAACGTAGGAAATAAGGGGAGAAGGACACAGACTGTCCACATGCCTCAAAGGAGCTCAGAGGGGAGAGAGGAGAGACCAATCTGCGAGCATGGTTGTGGGACAGGCTGAGAGAAGCTGAGGGGGATCACAATGGCCACAGCGGAGAGACACCCCCCACCCCCAAGTTTAGCCTCTCTTTTCTTTTTCAGTGACTCTACTTGTAAAAGGTACAACTCAGGGCCAGGCATTTCCTAGTGACCTGTGGACCAGCGAAGAAGCTGGGTTTGAGTGGAAACCACCCAAGGGTCCTGTCCCTGGCTGGATGAATGAATAAACAAAAAGGGATCCATACAGACTACGGAATATTCTTTGGCCTGAGAAAGGAATGACATTCTGGCAAAGACTACAGCTTGGGGGAACCTGGAGGCCATGACATGGAGTGAAATAAGCGAGGCTCTCTCTCTCTCTCTCTCACACACACACACTGTTTGATTCCACGTAACAGGTACTGGAGTCAACAAAAAACCCATAGAAACAGAAAGCAGAATGGTGGTTGCCAGGGGCTGGGGGAGGGGAACGGGGCTGCTCTCCAGGCACAGGACGTTTCTCTTTTGCAAGATGAACAGTGCTGTGAGCGTGCTTGACGCCACGGAGCCGGGCGCCTAAACACGGTTAGGATGGCAAGTTCGACGTTCCGTGTATTTTACCACGATGTTTTTTTTTTTAAATCCCGGGTGTGAGGGTAGACAGAAGGAAAAAGATGCAGAGAAAGGGCAGAGATTAAAAAGCACAACCAAAACAAACCAAAAAGACAGAGATGAAGAATTTCACAAACCGCCTTTCCTGTCCTGGGTTTCAGTTCCTGCTCAGGCCTAGAAAAGGCCTGCCAGCCTTTTCTTTATAATAAATTCCCATTCTTCACCTTTTAATGCTCCACTCTTGGAAATCTGGAATGTCTATTAGCATATTAAAGGCTCTGGGAAGTCCTTCAGGAGAGCAGGCCTGAGAATTCTGTTGAACAAGGCACTTGTTACCTATTTGTTTTGGGCAGCAGAAACCCGGTCTCATGGATCCACCTCGCAGGACACACTTTGAGAAAGCAGGAAGCGCAGAGAGCAGCTCGGGGCGTCAGGAGGACCCCGCCCCCCAGCCTGGGGCAGCCCAGGCCCGGAGAGGCAGGCAGGAGGAGGCTGGCAGACAGACCCGAGAAGCAGCAAGGCCAAGGACCAGCATGAGCCTCTGGGCGTGTTACCCAAGCACTCTGGCGCAGAAATCGAGAGACCTGGGTCTCGGGCCTGGTTCTGCCACTCCCTGTGTGACTGAGCAAATCCCCTCAAGCTCCAGAAGGGCAGCTCCACAGGAGGGCTCCAGGCCCATGATACAGACACATCATTTGCACTAAACGGGCTCCCTAAGCTCTCAGCAACGCTGGAAGGGAGTGAGGGGGCCAAGCCCCTTGGCACAAATGTCCCCCTAAGAAGACAAATCAGGATGAGCCCGCCTCGTTGTGTGGTTCTCCTCTCGATGCGGGGAGGGTGGCCCGAGAGTGGAAAATGCCTGCACTGCCTCCGGTGAGCTGAGCTCGAAGGATCAAATAACAGGAGCTGCAGGGGCCCTGTGCAGAGGGCACATGAAGCTTGTAGCTCGGCGCCTCTCTTTTCAGACAGGAAACTGGGACGCCCCGCAAGAAAGGCAAAGGGAGCCAGCAGAGCCTGGCGGGGAGACCTCTGACCTCCCTGCATGTCCTGCCCAGCCCAAGGACCTGCAGCATCACGGGGCCGCCGTCCTCCCACCCGACCCGGATCCCAAGTCCTCCTTTCTCAGTATTTCTCATAAACAAAGAACAAGTGGCTGGCTCAGCCGGTAGAGTATGTGACTCTTGATCTCAGGGTCGTGAGTTCAAGCCCCACGTTGGGCACAGAGCTCACTTTCAAAATAAATAAGTAAAGAAAAAAACAAATTCTTCCCGTGTCAAAAATACATGCACTTTACAGACCAGGGGAAGATAAAGTGAAATCTATCGAATCGTCCACTCAGAAGCATTTTGCCAAGCTCCCCTTTGAGGCAGGTGCAATGTGGGGACAGGGCAGGAACAGGTGTGTACGGGGCGCCCGGGTCACGGTGTGGACAAACATCCCAGCACAACAGGTGGGCACAACACCCAACCACCAAGGGGACCCCAAAAGGCTACCCAGGAGTCTCTTCCAGAGCAAGGAAATTCAGTTCAGGCACCCACAGAGTGCCGGGAAAATATCGTATCATCAGTGTCTGCTGCCCAGTGTCCGCTGCAGAATTAGCAATCAAATCTGTGTGTTTAATTCTATTCCATCTGCCAACTGTTCCCAAGAGGTGCTGACAGTCAGTAAATGGAACCACAGCCTAAACCAGACTGCAGGTCCCAACCCCAGCTCCCTCCCTATTTTCCAAGGTCATGGCCAGCCACCCCCTGGCACACAGCCTCACCCTTCAGCCCTGTGGCCCGAAGCTCTTCCACTTGCATCCACAGCCCATCCATGGCCCTATGTGTTCCCAGTGCTGGGGTCTGCTGGTGACACTTCAGCTCTCACCCACCACCATGCAGCACAGACGGCGTCAGGCCAAGGAGCCTGTTCCCACGCAGGGCTTGCTGGCGGAGACACGGGCGCTCGGACCCCTGCAGGCAGCCGGGAGAGAGAGGCTTTTTTGGCACAAGGCTTTGTGAGGAAAGAACTGTCTTCCGGAATGAAGCTACAGACCTCACCAAGGGCTTAGAAAGTACTGTCCTCGCCTTCCAGAATCCTTAGGAGGCACACAGCACAGCAGAGAAGAAACCCAAACCACATCAAGGAGAACCATGCACACACAGTCAAGCCTTCAGCTCTCCCAAGTCCAGGACTGCCAGCATTCCAACTCAGACTGTGTGTCCCAGCCTGGAACCTTGTCCTTACTATGTATGATACAGAAGATGGGCGGTCACCCCCTGGCTGTCTGAAAACACTTGCTGAAATCACCAACATCGAGGCATGAGGATACAGTCCAGCAGCAAACTGCCCTCCACCCCCACCAACATTAACCAGGCACAGAGCACTGCAGGAAATGCTTTAAGGAGAACCACACTGTTCACGGCAAGCAGAGGCACATCGCAGTTTATTCCCAAGTTCAAAATTCCCGATCTCGTCTTCTTAAATCTCCCAAATTGGCAAAAGTATAGACATATCTTTATGGCTTTGTCTTTCTTTTTTAATCAAAAGGAAAACATGATCCTCTTAAAGTTTAGGAACCAGCGAGAGAAAAAAGACTCCTTAAAAGTAGTCCTGGCCTCCCTGCAACCCCCCCAATCAAGGGGGGCACCAGGTAGGGGAATGAAGCATGTGGCGAAGTGGTGGGTGGAGAGTTCCTGGCACACACATTCTGAAAGGCCCTGGTGAGAACCACTGTTTCAGAGCAGGGCAGAAAGGCCGGTTCACTGAACCATCAGTGAGAGGAGCTGCGCCAAGGCAAAACAGAGAGATGAGAGTTGGTGGGAACACGGCTCCAGCTAAATCATGTCTGTACCCATTTCCCTGCCTCACCTATCAGAAGGACCGGACTCCCCTCCGTTCCCGGTCACCGGGGTGCTCAGGGGAAGGTGGGAGGCAGTGCGCTCACACACGCGAGAGCAAACCAGCAAGGCCGCTTTGTCTTTCCATTCACGTCCCACAGGAGGCCCAATTTTCACGTGAACAGACAGGCCATTCTCCAACACTCTGGTTATCCACTGCCTCCAAAGTGTGGGGCCGGGCCTGCAAAGCATCCGCACTATCTCTCACTCTTACTCTCTAGACGGTGTCCCAAAACATCCAGGGGTGTGCTTCAGGGCACTGCTGTTTCTAAAGATAAAATGCCCAAGTATTTAGTAGAAAATATGAGTTCCACCAAGGCAGCCAAAAGCAGGGAAGAAGCCACAGCCTCAGACACGACTTGTCCTGCGGACAGGTCACAGTGTGAGGAGGCAGAGAGACCCCAGGTCGAAGAAGGAACAGTACTGCAATTGCTAAGAAATGGAGCTCTCTTTACGATCCCTTCACCCAATGTGATTTTTTGACTATGTGCATGGATTACCTTGATTGGAAAAAAAAAAAAAAAAAAGCCAACAGGGCAAGGAGAGGAAGTGAACGATTCTGCCAAGGGAAAATGTGAATGTGCAGGTGGGTCTGGGAACCAGAGGAAGGTATGGCTGAAGGGTATGCTCCAGGGGAAATGCGAAGGTAAGGTGCGATGGAGGGGGAGTCCTGGGCTCAGGAGAGTGCCTGAGCATTAGATAATCAATAAATGTTTGCTGAAAGAAAGGCAAGTTGGGGCTGGACGATGGGAGGCGCTGACCAGCTCGTTCAGGCATTTGGAATTTTCTTTACAGTCCAGTGTCTTCCATGGTTACCTACCACACACGACGGGAGCTATGAAGCCACACGTAAGCAACACGGAGGGGACCTCCAGTGTCTGGGAGAAGGGATCAGGACCAGGCATCAGAAGTCCCCCCTGCCAGGTCTGGTTACAGGCTGGCCGCACTCTACTCTCTCCAAAGCCATGGCCACGACCGAGACCACTGTGCCACCAACCCATACCCATGGGTAGCAGCTCACCGCCCTGCTATGGCTCAAAGCACATTCCCACTTACCTTTATCCTAGAAGCTAAGCCTGGTCACTCCTCCCCTTCTCTGGAAGATTCTCCGGCCGACGGAGGCAGGGATGAAAGAATCCGTGCCTGGCTCAGACCCAATGTACCCAGGACATACTTAGAACATCCAGTTTGTGGTCGGCCCAAAGGATTAAATTATTGCTGCTCTACAGGTGGGAAAATTCCCAAGATGCCAGGTAACAGGGCTCAGAGTGCACGAATGGGATTGGTGACCCCACTGGGAGATGGCAGAGCGGAAGAACAACACTGGGCTGGAGGGGAAGCTTGAACCACCAGTCACTCCTACCCACGTTGCCCTGGCTCTAACAAAGGTCCCGCTTTCTAGTCCCATGTCTGGTATTAAGGATTTGTGCCCTAAGCAAGTCAGCTTGCTTCTCTGAGCCCCCGGGCCGCTTTTCACAAAATAATTATAATAATAATTATAATTGAGCAACAAAATTATAGATAAATAATAATTATAAATATATATAATTGGGCAACCAATGATCCCCAACTTACAAACAGGGAAACTGAGGCACAGAACGGCTAAGCGACTAGTTCCCAAGGTCACAGAGTACACGCAGAACGGAAGCCAGGCAGACTGGCTCCAGAGCCATGCTCCCACCAGGAGGTCCCCCCAAACTCTCACTGTGGGGTGGACAGTTAGGGACCACAGGTGATCTCCAACTTCCTTCCTGTCTCTGAGGTCCTCTGCTTTTCCTACCAAGCTAAGCGATCACCCTGTGTGTGCCTGACCTCTTTGAAGAGGAAGTAGCCCCGACTAAAATCCCCACTGGTTGAGACCACAAAGCTCCTGAGGGATCTACATCCAGGCTGCAAGCTGGGTACTTGCAGAGAATCATGAGCCCTGTCCCATGGAGGCCACAGAGCTTTGCCATTTCACGCTGCTGGCCACTAGCCTGGCCAAAGGGCCCCAAGTGGAACTGAGTAACAGCATCTTGTTCAGTAAGAACCCATTCTCTCCCCTCCAAAAGAGCTCGAGCCATTTGCTCGCTCAGGTCATGGGCAGGAGGGGCACCCTAATGGATGAAAGCCTGGCACTCCTACCGAATTCAAAGGCGAAGACTGAATATTCCGAAGTTCAGGCCGCTTTCGGGGAAGAATTTAATTCACTGCGAGATCCTGGCCTCCCCAGGGCCTCCCCTGACTCAGCAGCCTTGTCTATGTCATTGGCTTATAAAACGCTCCACCTACAAGTAAGGACAAGATGTCAGGGGCAGAAGTGAAGAGATACTCGCTCTCCAAAGTGTTTTCTTTTCCCTGCACACCGGTAAACTCACTGAGGCATCGGCATGCCACATCAAAGAACAAATTTAATGCAAGAATCCACATGGAAATACCCTAAAAGCACATGACGCCACTCCGAAGACACCAGGACTGCCTGAGTGCAGAACAGAGTCCAAGCACTGAGTCTCCATACGACCATTCCGGGCCCTGTCCCCACCTTCAGCCCTGGCGGCTCTGCCATCACGGTTCGGCACGGTGGGGCTCCCGATGGGCTTCTGTTTGACTTCCGAGTTCTGCCACCCATGGAGCCCCCCAACCTCCACTTTGTCTTCTCTAATGAGGAACCTGCCCAAGCTCCCAGGGCTGGTCACCACAGTGCCAGCACTGGTCAGCACTCCAGCTCCCAGACCCTGCCCTTCTGACCATCCTTCAACCTTTTGTTGAAAAACCCACCTGTGGAATCTCAGACACACCTTGTTCAACCACCACTTGCCTGACGCTCAGCCAGTCCCCGGGGTTTGAAGTGCATGCGTTCAATGGAAAATTACAGGTTGGGCTTCAGCTCTAGGCCTGACTCTGTGATCAGGACCCAAGGACGCCAAGACGTCCCCTGTCCTCAAGCACCTCGAAGTCGAAGGCCTGTTCTATTTGGCAGCTGTACGTGCTTGAGGGAAGTTACTCAACTTCTCTGAGCGGCAGTTCCCTCACCCGCAAAAACCCCTCCCTCACGTGTGTCCTTGCCACGAAGACACAAGGAACCTTTTCAGCACAGGGTCACCTGGCACAGTACACAAGGTGCTCAACACATGCTTATCATCTGTGTCATTATTTTCGTAAAGGTTCCAGCATGTTCCCTAAACCACCGCCGATGTTAATAAAATGGCTTTGAAATCTTAGTAAGAACCATCAGCAAAAAACTAGCTTCATCTTGCCGAAAGGTGTGGGGCTTTTCCTTCTGCTTGCTGACGACTGGCTGTTCAGTACAAAGGATCTCACTGTGTGTCTGAGCTGAACATCAGACTACGGAGTAGGATAGGCCGTAAACCACACACACAATAGACCCCCAGATCCCAGAAGGAAGTGGCCAGCCATGCCCCCCGCCCCCGAGGTTGAGGATTCTATGCCCCAGTTCCTGTAACCTCACAAGGGAGGGAAAGGTGTGGAACCCAGCCTCCACCCCCTCTAGTCAGAAAGAGGCTGGGAAAGTGAGGTGGCCTCCTCGTTTCCACTGGATTCCAGACCCACAAGGGCCAGCACCGCAGGCCCGAGGGCCCCGCCTGAGTCTAAACACCCCCACTCTCCTGCTTCCTCCTCACACCTCTGCACCTCTGGCAAGTTATTCAATCTCTCTGAGCCTGTTCTTTTATCTGTGAATGGGGAATCATAACAGCACCTACCTCCTCCCGGCTCTGTGAGGAAATGATTAAATTAAAGGAAATGATGAATGACAAGCCCTTTGCCTGGGGTCTGGCCATGTCTGTGTGTGTGTGTGGGGGGGTGTTTGTTTTTTTGATAAACTGCAAATTCCTAGGAAGATGTAACTTTTACTCTAATTCCTTCATAAAACTCATTCCCTCAGGAGAAGATCAGCCCCAGTGGGGAGCAACACCCCGCCCCCAACCATAACCACACACTGAGACCAGACTACCTGAGTCACCCTCACGACAGGCTGAGCAGCTTGCAGTTCTGCTGTCTCCTCACAGAAGAGAAACTAAGGCCCAGAAAAGCCAGGGGACTTAACCAGAGCACCCACAAGGGCCTCTGTCCCTCCCACCGGCCCCACTCCCGCATTCACCTCTCTTGGCTCTCAATTTCTAGACGAATGGACCTGGCTGCTTACATTAATCCTGATTATGTAACAAAGGGAACTTGGGTAGGCTGAAAGGTGGAGGGAAAATCACCAGTGTCAGTTTACACAGGCGCAGAGGGTCCAAGATGACAGTGCCTCGCTCAGGAAGCTGGCTCGCCAGACCTGGCTGCTCAGTGGCAAGGGCGGTTCTAAAAACCTTTCACCGGTGCTAAAGTCCCAAGGTTCCCTGACACTGCTGACTGCAGCCCATTCCCTAGAGGTCACCCCCATGGAGAGGGCCCTCCCCGTGCTCAAGAACTGGTTCCTCTCTGAACTGTAGAGAAATAGCCAGATGGGGCCAAGAGGAGCTACAGCACTGGGCATGGGGAGTCCTCTATGGGTTCTGCCCCCTGTCCTATGTTCCACGGTCACCCTGCAGCACCTGGGCCCTCACAGCGGGCATGGGCGTGGGCAGGCTCGAAGGTCCCTCGGATTCTGGGGGATCAATCCACACAGTCTGCAGGGCACGGATGTTTCCACCAACTGTCTCTCACTTCCCCAAACAGCGGCAATCTCCCCAAAATGTGCACTTAAACGTAAGTATGATCAGACAGGGCCCTGTTCCAAGAGTAAGAAGACCCACACTCCAAGCCAGCTCTGCCCTCAAATCCCTGAGGACCTCGAAGCAAGCCAGCCTAGCTAGGCACCAACATGGCTTTCCACCAGGAGGTAAATACCGGAAAAGATTTCTTCTGTTTTGTTCACGATCTTACAATTGCAAATATCTGTCCAGTGGATCAGAACAAATGTGTGTGCCATGAGGCACCTAGAAGAGCCAAATTCAGGGGCAGAAAGCAGAATAGGGGTAGCCATGGGGTTGCAGGAGGTGGGGGAAGGGGGAGTGGTTGTTTAATGGGGACAGTTTCACTCTGAGAAGATGAAGACGTTCTGGAGGGTGGCTTCACAATGTGAATGTACTCAGCACTACTGAACCACACGCTCTAAAATGTTAAGATGCGGTGGCGGGCGGGGGGTGCTCCTGGGTGGCTCAGTTAAGCAGCTCCGTTAGGCTCCGGTCATGATCCCAGGGTCCCGGGCTCCCTGCTCAGCGGGAAGCCTGTTTCTCTCTCTCACTCTTCCTCTGTGTTCTCCCTCTCTCTTTCACCCTCTCTCAAAAAAAAAATCTTTTTAAAAAGTGTTAACATCGTCCTGTTCACCTGAAACTAACACACACTGTATGTTAACTATCCTGGAATTAAAATTAAAAACTTAAGGAAAATGAGAAAAAAACAAAACAAAACAGTCATGATGGTAAATTTTATGTGTATTTTACCATTCACTTTTAAAATCCCAAATTTAATCCATAGCTTGTTCCACAGGCTTTTCATCATCTGAAGTCCTGTTACAATCAGGTAATTCCCTAGACTTCCACTAACACGGGAGAGGGTAGTTTTTTTATTTGTTTGTTTGTTTGTTTGTTTGTTTCCGGTGAAGGCAGCCAGGGGTCTCAAACACAGCATGATCCACTAGACACAGCAGTATTCCCAGCTCCAAGGCCACCCTTGGAAGGAAGCCCCTGGAAGGTCAGCCCAGGGGCCCTCGGACAGCAGGCAAACACTCCCCAGGAGGTAGAAATGGCTAAGATGCTGTTTGAATCTCTGCCCTTTCCCGCAGGCTGTCCCCCAGCCTCAATGAGGCTGTGCTTCTCTGATCAGTGCACGCTGGCCTGGGCCACCCCAAAAAGACATCATCCCAGGGATCAGTACCCCAGCTGCTCAGGCACGGAGAGAGCTGTCAAAAGCCAGCCGAGTGTTTGTATGTGACAGACCGGGTGACGACATGGGTGACAGGCCATCAGTGCCAGGGAGCGCCGTGAGGGACGGCCCTGCTGGAATCCGTCCCAGACAGGCCCAGCGAGCCGGGCACCTCCGAAGCCCTGCGTACACTTCTCGAGTCAAGTGTGGTCCTGTCAGCTTCTGCAGCACCGGCTTCCACACCCTTCTCCGAGGCCAGACCGTCTAATGCACGCCCCACCGTGAGCCCATTATCCACAGGAAGAAAAGGCTTTTCAGAGCAGCCCTGTTGCCAGCCTGCTCTTGCTCCTTTCTCTACTTGTAATTATTAGCAGATGACACGTCTGCATGCCTGTCTTCCAATAAAGTCTGAGGACACGAAGGAGGAGATGGCCTCATGCACTGGTGATCTCAGTGCCCCAGCATCATGCTTTATAAGGCGGACACAATAACTGGTGGCCAAGGTCTTGGAGGTACACAAAATTCCACCCATGGGCATACACAAAGGAGGCCCTTAAAAATCCGCATGCACGCCCCTTGCCGAACAGCTGTCTCCTTGCTGCCTGCTCCCCCAAAAGGCTACCCACTAGCTGTGTCCCCCAGCACCATGCACCTCACTATTTTCTGGGGCCTCCTACACAGCAGAGTAGCCAGGGATGGAAGCCCCAATCAGAGCTGGGCTCTGGGGCTCAGTGCATGCTAGAGGTCTGAGGAGGGGTGTGGGGTAAATTCCCAGGTGTTACTGAAGCCAGATTTCCCCCAAAATGCTCAGATCCCATTATCTCCATAACGCTGGCTATTTTATGTGCCGGTGGGGGCAGGTCACAACTGGAGGGGACCTTCCCCTGCTTTCTTCACACACCTCGCACACCAGCCAGTAACAGAGAAAGAAACCAAAAATACCAGGAACAGCACGCTTGATGTTCTTAGGGTCTCTCTCGGGGGGGGGGGGGGGTGGACGGGCGGACCAAAGGAAACGTCCCAGAGATTCCCCTCTCAGGCTCTGGAATCTACTTACACGTGCAAAGGTCTGCATGTATAAGTTGTCTCATAAGCTTTTGGGGGAGTCATGTTTAAGTTTTACTGGATGCCCAAGGGAATGGCGGGGACCTACAATCATGGGTGAGCTTTGATGCTAACTAAAAACCCTTGTGGTGGAAACAAGAGCTTTAAAGGATTTGAAGGGAAGCCGTCTGGCAAGAAGGGTTTCCAGAAGTGAGAGCAGGAGACCCGCATGGTCAAACAACGGGGTTTTTCTCCCCACTGCACAAACATCATCATTGTGCCCACAGGGCTGCTGCGGCCGAGTCCCTGCCTTCGAGGGGTTTGTCATCTTAGTAAGGACACCAAGAGCAAACCAAAAACCATACAAATAATAAAATGACAGTCTAAGGGCCCTGAAGCAAATCGGAAGGGGAAGGTGCAAGGAGAGCAAAGGCAGGAAGCCTCATTTCCATGTGGGGAGGGGTCCCAAAAGGGACTCTGAAGCCTGGGGGAGTCGGGCAAGTGGACCTCAGGATGCAGGGGCTACTTAGGGCACAGGTAGTGGCAGTGGCAGGTGGGAAGGAGCCGGCTGTCCCGAGAAGGGTATCACTGGCAGCACTGGGAGCTGAGCCCACGGTGAGCCCTGAAATCCAAGGCAAGAGCAAGGATCGGTTCACCCTTCAGTCTGTGGGGCTCTGACCTCCGGCCTTGGACATGGGAACAGAGGAGGAGGAAGGGGGTAAGAAAGGAGGTAAAGGACACAGGAGAAGGCACATTTCTCACTGTGAAATCTAAACAGGAATGCAAGCCATGAGGAGAGGTGGTGCTCCCGTTACCGAGAGGGAGCACTCCCGAAAGCCTCTCAAGTGAGGAGTCCCACCCACCCTGCCATTCCCAACAACTCTCCCCCAAAACCCTCGGGTCATCTGGGCTAACCTATCTGTGCTGCTGGCAACGCTGCCTGACCTTGGCCGTGCCAGCTGACCCCTCAATGACTCAGCTTCCTGGTAGTGAACTTGTAAAAGGTCCCCGGCAGGAAGGAGTCAGAGTTATAAACAGGGCCTTCCAGAAGCATCTGCTACATGGCTCCCCTTGATTCCAGGGTGGGGCTGTGGCCATTCAGCATTTCTGGAATTGCCTGAATGAAGAGTCTGCCATCTTAAAGCACTGTAGTTGGAGGTTTGAAGGAAATTAAACAGAGTCTAATCTCTAGTAGTCTAGTGAGGGCTAGCAGGCACTCTGGGATGCAGGGATCCCAAACGATACTTTGGCAGCCACTCCTCTCCCTGCTCCTTATCCCCCTGGTAGAAATTCCAGGACCAGGGTCTTCCAGCATCCCACTCCAAACAGAAGTACCTCTAAGTCTATACATTCGAAGTCAGAAGAGGATGTCCCAAAGTTACAATGCCCCGTGGAAATAAAGGGTGGAAATTTTAAAACTGGAAACTTCCGAAGAGATCATTTAGTTTGGGTTCACTCTTGCCATTTTACAGATAAAGAAACTGAGACTTGCACAAGTGAAGTGCTTCTCTCAGAGTCACTCAGTTGGTGGGCCTCCGGCTGTCTTTAGCTAATTACAATTCACTCTATAGGGTGACTGCTAAAAAACAATAAAATAAAAGGCGAATGTGAACATTACGTGCGCACATGTACAGAAAGAATCTGCTCTTGCCTTGCTTTTCTTTAGTTTGTTCCCTGACCGCCATGCTCAAGTTCTGGGTTGACAAAGGTTCTCCCTGTCCCTTAAACTGGCTGCTCAGGGATCAGAAATCTGTTTCCAATTTAAAGCAGTTTCTGGTAAGAGTCCAGCTTTGCAATGACTTTTGGTTCGTAGGGTCTGAAAGAGAATTTCAGAAATTTTCTTGTGCCTAGATTATCAGAAAATACAAAAGACCCTTGAGAGAGACACTCAAGGGACGTTCAAAACGAGACTCCTTAGCCAAGGTCAGGCAGAGCACCAGCCGCCAGCCTCAGAAGCCTGTGGAGGGACAGGGCTGAGTCCCGGGAGAACTGGAACTCGCCTCCACCTGAAACTGTCCAGACATGCACGCCCCAAGAGGACAGACACCCGCACCAGCAACTTCTCTGCTTCCTTCCAACACTCGAAACATTTTTTTGGAAGCACAGAAGGTGCTGGGCATCCTACCAACTTGTCAATATATTCCCTATTGCTATTACCTTGCTTTTATGAGGAAAAGTCACTTCTGAAGCGGACATTCTTAACGCTCTAGGTGCGAACTATAAATACGTAGTAATTTGCGAAGAAAGTTCACTGGACGCCATCCTTCCTGGACTGCGTAATACACGTATGTTAATTCAGTTTATTATCTGAGAAGCCAAGATTCAAGGGGGAAAAAAACACTGAAACACAATCACATTAAAAGCGAGCTCTCAAGTCTCACATACTGCAATAGGATTTTAACCATTTCACTGACAGCTTCTTGTCTAGGCACTTTCTGTGGTAGAACTTCAACCAGCTCAAATCTTGGCTTCTCCCCTGACCACTTCTTCCGGGTAACAGCTCAGCATTGTCTAACGACACTGAAAAGGCCCACACATGTCCTCCTTCAAAACACTCAGCAAACAGACTTGGTAACAAAGACCTCCTGTGCCAGGGGAATCCGCAGACACAGAGAGGGGTGGCCTTAGGGTCAGCCGATTCTTGCCCATGTCACCGGACTGGCCTTTTAGAGAAAAGGGACTCGGCTTCCAAAAGCGGTGAGTTCCAGGAACTTCTGTCTAAACCCTGGACGAACACAGACACCAGGGGGAACATTCCTCAAGAGCCCGGTTTCAGGCTCTTTATCAAAACTGCCACAGGCGGATAGGACAAGCCC
>RCUC01100719.1:0-33832 GCA_003697995.1 Taxidea taxus jeffersonii | reverse complement strand
GGGGGGCTGTGCTTACAGGAGCGATTTGTGGTACACGTCACAGACGTCCTGGCTGTGGCCATGATGCTGGGCATCACGGCACAGGTGAAGGAGGCTGGCACCGCCTGGGACAAAGGAGAGAAGAAAAGTAAGGACCCAGGATAGACCAGATACCACCCAGCTTGAGAGCAGGGCCGGGAGCCATTCCCAAGGCTGCAGGCTGTTCTTCGGGGGATCCGCCCACCATCCTGGACACTCAGGGAGCTTCTGGAAATTGCCGTTTACTGTTCTCTGGGCCCAGGGCCTGCTGTCTGCTCGGGTCATCTGCTCACTGGGGGCCATTTTGGGCTGGTAGTCCCACTTCCGAGAGCAGGAGGGTGGGGTGGGTGATCCTGCTGCTTGGCCTCATCACGAAGCCTGCTGGGAGCCTGGTGGCAGAGACTGGCCAAGTATCTTAATGAAGTCATGAAAAATGTAAGGAATGAAATGCTTGGGAATTTGAGGATTTCCTTTATCTGGAATTTCCCCGGCCCACAGGAGGCTTATGGGGTGCTCCATGAGTGTTTCTCCGGCTGCGTTGGTGTCTGTCAGTGTGGCCCTCCTGTAGCCCGTAGGAGGCACGAGGATGGATGCTGGGAGACCCCACCCCTGCTCCTTCTTACCCCTGACCCCGGGAGGCTGCCATGCAGGCACACTGTGACCCTGCATGTCCTTTTCAGACCTCGAGGTACTACGCTCCTTCCAGAACCAGATCGCTGCAATCCAGCGGGATGCCGTGTGGTGGCTACACACCGTCGTCCCCTCCATCAGCAAGCTCGCCCCCAAGGACTACGTGCACTGGTACGGGCCAGCTTGCTCTGCTTCCACGGCGGCCCCTTTCCTGGGCCCAGCCCTGGGAGCCTGCCACGCTGGATGTGGCCATGCGCTGGCGCCAGCCTCTCAGCCAGAGATGTGCCCTGAGCAGGGGACATGGGCTCAGCTGTGGGGTCTGGTCTGCCTAGGCTCTGAGAGATACCCCGGAGTCCCTGCCTAGAGCATGCAGTTTCCACTCCGTGGAGCCCAGTGGGCTGGGGAGAGCCCCGGGCACCCACTCTGACAGCTCCTCTGTCCTCCCAGCCTGCACAAGGTGCTCTTCACGGAGCAGCCGGAGACCTACTACAAGTGGGACAACTGGCCCCCGGAGAGCGACCGCAAGTGAGCGTGCCCCCCATGCGCAGGGGCGGTGGGGGAGGGCTCTGCTCCCATGAGCACTGTGGACGCCAGGGCTCCCTCCGTCTGTTCTCCTAGATCGCCATCCCTGTCCCCTCCCCTCTCCCCATGTGCTGCACCCGCTGTGCCTCTGCAGTGTCGTCCACTCCCAGGGCTCCAGCCGGCCCATGTCCACAGGACCCTCAAACTCACTGCTCCCTCTGGGCCTCCAAGCAGCCACGTGCACACACCCTTCCTCCCCGGGTCGGTGTCGTGGCCCCGTCTCCCAAGTGTTCTTGAGTTGCTCCTGGCCATCTTTACCTTTGGGTCCCTGCTGCCCAGTCCAGCTTGCGCGCCTCCCACCCCCGTGCTCCCTGCCCCTCCTTGTGCTGTGCTGTGGGCGGCTCTGGGTGATGGCTGGTTTATCTGTGCCCCTGGGAGTCGGGCACCTTCTTGCTTTCTTCCCCGGCGTGGCCGGGCCTTGTCCACGGAGGCCTCAGGAGCAAGTGAGCTCAGGAGTGGGATGGTGCCCCCTTGAGACTTGGAGCTGGGGCCTCTCCTGCATGGGGTGGGGAGCATGTGCAGCCCCCTACTGAGCCAGCCCCATCTGCTCTGCCCATAGCTTCTTCCTCCGTCTCTGCTCGGAGGTGCCCATCCTGGAGGACACACTGATGCGTATCCTGGTCATCGGGCTGTCCCGGGAGCTCCCACTGGGCCCTGCAGACGCCATGGAGCTTGCCGACCACCTGGTGAAGCGAGCCGCGGCCGTGCAGGCAGACGGTGAGGGTCCTTTCTGATGGTCCGGGCACCCCCTCAGTGACGGCCTCCCCCAGTGGGCCTCCGCTGCTCGCATCCCTGCAGATGTCCCTTGGGCACCTATGTGCGTGCTCCCAGGCTGCTGGGGTGGGCCTGCGTCCTGGCGTCTAGCCGGGTATCTGCTCCGTCCCACAGCCCCGTTCCCGCTGGACCCGACTGATCCCTGGAATCAGGGATGGGGCAGCAGGCATTCATCTGGCTGACTCAGGGCGCTATGTCTGGGGCTCGCCCTGGGGTCTGTGCTTGCTGTCTGTGGGATGCACGGCGGCAGGTGCTGCGTCTACACCAACAGCCCTGAGGGTGGCGCCCATGCCGCGAGAGCCACTTGCCTCCTCTGGCTGCTCCAGGGCCTGCATCTGCGCCCTTGGCCCACCGGCTTGGGCCCCCCATGTCCATCCCTGTCCCTGCCTATACCTCGGCTGCTGGAGAGCAAGGCCCTGTCTGCCTGCTGTCCTCCCGCAGCCCCAGCCCTGTGCCCCGGGGCACCCCTGGTGCATGTGAGCAGGCTTCTGGCAGCTGCATGTGGCTTTTGGTTTCAGACGTGGAAGTGCTGAAGGTGGAGAGGATCCAGCTGATCGACGCGGTTCTGAACCTGTGCACTTACCACCACCCGGAGAACATCCAGCTACCCCCCGGGTAAGGCGCTCCTTCCCTTCCTACCCCCTCCCTCCCCACCGCTTCTCCTGTGTTGGGCGTGCTGGGCATGCTGGGCGGTGCAGATGCCCCGCAAAGCTGGACGTGGGGCCAGACAGCTTGCGGGGGCCCCAGGCCTGCTGTCCTGCCTGCACCCACATCTCAGGAACTCACGGCCCAGATGTCTCCCTCTCCTGTTTACAGACACACACACACACACGTTCCCAGGCACACAGCAGGGGTTCATGTGGAGTCCCCCATCCGCTTTATCGAGCTGGGGTCCGCATAGGCCTCACCCACTCAGAGTCGCTGGTGCACTGGTTCCAGCAAATGCACGGGGCTGTGCCGCCACCGCTGCAGTCCTGGTTTAGAGCGTGTCTGTCCCTCTCAAGAAGCCCACACCGGAATCGTCCCTGCCCCGCCCCACACAGCCCTCGGCAGCGCTCTGTCCCTGTGGCTGGAACGTTGTTGGACACCTCACAGTGACAGAAGCCGGCGACCCATGGCCTGCATCTGGCCTCCCTCGCTGGGCTGCACGTCGCCGGGGTTCAGCCGGGGTGTAAGACAGCCGCACTTCCTTTCCTCTCCTGGCCATATAGCATTGCTCCGTGCGGATGCCACACTCTGTTTAAGCTCCTGGTGCCCCGAGAACGCTGCAGAGGACGTTCTGCCATGCTGTGCAGACCTGTGTTTCCAGGGCTCCTCCTGGGGGGCAGGGGTCATGTGGTTAACTCAGGTGCTGCCGACTTCTCCGCAGCAGTGCCCAGGGGCTCCAGTCCCGCCGCATCCTCGCCCTGCCAGAGCCTGTGTCTCCTGTGCTCACCGTCCCAGCGGGTGTGCGGAGGTGTCCTGCTGTGGCTCCCACGGGCGCTTCTCCGAGCACTGATGGTGCTGAGCTTCCCTCCGTGCGCTGTTTGGCCATGTGTCCATCTTGTCTGGAGAAATGTCTGTCTGGGTTCTTTGTCCGTTTTTAAGTTGGGTGGTTTGGATTTTGGTTGTTGGGAGCTATCTCTTCTCCACCTAGACCGCAAACGGGTCTGTAGTCTGCACGCGTCTTCCCGTCCTGCAGGTTGTCTTCCCGGCTCCTGATCGTGCCCTTTGAGCCTCTGAGAGACAAACACTTTCATTGTGGGAAGTCCCATTCTGCCGGTTCTCTCCCATTCCGTGTCCTCTTGTGTCATTTTAAGGAACTCTTTCCTCACCTGGGATCATGAAAATTTGCATCTGTGTTTTACGGCTTCAGCTCTGGAATTTAGGCCTCCGATCCCCCGAGTTAGTTGTGTGAACCGAAAGGCCGGGTCCAGGTTCGCTCTGCCACGGTGGACGAGGCGCTGCCCCAGCACTGTTTGCGGGCCGCGCTCTCATGGCTTGTCCAGGTGCCCCCACTCTGCTCTGCGCAGAGACCCGCTGACGACATGGCCCCATGTGCCGTGGTACTGCTGCGTGGCTGTGGGTCCTCCCGAGAACTCGAGAGTTTTAGCTCATCAGGTCCGACTTCATTCTCCCTCCGTGGACGGCCTGTGGTGCCGGCACCGTGCGCTGAAGGCTGTTCCCCTTTCCCCATCCCACTGAAGGTTTTTGTCACCCTGGTCGGCAATCAGGTGACCATGGCATGTGTTTTCTTCTGGGCTCTTGGTTCTGTTCTGTTAGTGCGTGTGTCTGTGCCACATCCGCGCCGCTCTCTTCACACCTGTGGGCGAGGCTGAGTTCTGAAATTGGGAAGTGGGAGTCCTCCAGCCTTGTTTTACAAGACTGTTTTGGCTCTTTGGGCCCATGTGTTTCCCCGTGAATTTTCAGGTCAGCTTGTTAATTTCTAGAAAAAAGGCCACGGCGTTGAAGCTCTGGTCTCCGTTTATTTAACTCTCTTCCTTCTATCAGCATCAGCCTGCAGCTTCTAATGGGTTACTCTCGAGCGTCTTCCGTTGTTTGTACCTAAGGATTTTTTTCTTCCCGATGCTGTTTGTCATGCCCGGGATTCATTTCTTTGTTGCCTTTTCGGGCTGCTGGTGCGTGCTCTGCTTCCCGACCTGCTCACTCTCATGTGGCAGCCTGTTCACTTAATCTCTCCAAGTCAGCTTCTTAGATCTCCTTTGTACTCAGCAGCAGTGGCGTTCTGCTTCACCCTCTAGAACGTTCTATCACCCGAAAGAATTGCACTTTAATCAGAAGTATGTAGTAAACGTGATTTTTAAGTCACGGAGGCGGTGTTAAAATTTCTGTGGGTGGATAGAGGGATGCTTCTGGCTCTCCAACGGAGAGAGTAAGACCCATAGGGAACACTAAGATCTCGCGTCGTGACTGCCCTTGCTTGCACTTGGCAGCCGGCACACCGGGGCTCAGCCGGCACGGGGACCTGGCGGGTGAGTCCTGGGGCTGGGCTCTGGGCAGCGTCGTGGTGGCCGCTGTGCCCTTCCTGGGGATGCCGGTGTTACTGAACGATCAGGTCCAGGGGTTGTGGAGTCACAGGTGTCAACATTTTGATCTCTGAAGTAGTCCCCTCGCTAGTCCGTCACCACATCGTCTCTGGGCCATTCTACCCGGGTCAGGACCGAGTCCCGTCACTGCCTCGCACTGCCGAGGCCAAGCCATGCCAGGGTGTCCTTGCATTTCAGGTACCAGCCTCCGAACCTGGCCATCTCAACCCTCTACTGGAAGGCGTGGCCCCTCCTGCTCGTGGTCGCGGCGTTCAACCCTGAGAACATTGGTGAGCCTCCCTCTGGCCAGCTCGCGGTCATTACCCCACCCCCCGCCCCGGGTGCTGTTCTTAACGTCCTGTTGGGACTTCTTGCTTGTTGGGATCAGGGGTGGAGCCTGCCCGGGGACTGGGCGGTGGGCCGGGACCCCAGGTGGGTAGGAAGGCTGTGGACTGGCCGCCAGCCACTGTCTCGTCGCTCCCTAGGCCTGGCCGCCTGGGAGGAGTACCCCACGCTGAAGATGCTCATGGAGATGGTGATGACCAAGTGAGTCCCCCTGGGAGGACTGGGTGCACACATGAAGGCTGCCTGGGGTCCACAGCCGCCGAGCTACACGGTGGGCATTGGGTGCTCGACGCCTGGGCTGGGTGACTGTGCCCTGCTGTCTGCTGTGTTCCTGCGGAGCCAAGCCAGTGGCTGGGTGCATGTGATACGTTCCTGAGTGGCTGTCATAGGCAGTGGGTTCCATCTCAGAACCCGTGCCAGCTGGGTTGCTTGGCTGAGCTGTGTGTGCCTGTGGGAGCAGCTGGTCTGCCTGCAGATGCCGTGTGGAAGGCGGTTCTGGCCTGGGGAGGACTGATCAGGTGTCCAGGATTCTGACGCCTACCAGGCTTGATTCTGGAGGTGGCTCATGTGCTGCCTCGCAGAGGGAGAGCGGCTTGCCGGGCACAGGGCTCCCTCCCAGGGCCCCGACCCGACAGCACTGCTGACGGCCCAGCCAGCCTCTCTGGAGCACTTGGCAGCTGAGGTTATTTGCAGGGCATCGGTTGTGACTGTTGTTGACCCCGTGGGCTGCTGTCTGGTGGCTGCAAGCCTCAGACGGGCACAGAAGCGTGTTCCCTCTGTTCGGTCCCCAGCAACTACTCATACCCCCCGTGCACCCTGACGGATGAGGAGACCCGGACAGAGATGATTAATCGGGAGCTGCAGACCTCCCAGCGGGAAAAGCAGGAGATCCTGGCGTTCGAGGGCCATCTGGCAGCAGCTTCCACCAAGCAGACCATCACTGAGAGCAGCAGCCTTCTGCTGTCGCAGCTTACCAGCCTGGACCCTCAGTACGTGGAGCCCACACCCTGGGGCCAAGCAGGATCGGGCAGTGGCAGGGCTGGGGAGGGGCATGGCTGGAGGAGCAGATGGAGGGACTGCCGGGCCTCTGTAGGGGGCAGCCTCAGGTGGGACATAGGCCGTCCCCCTGGCCTCGCATGCGGCCATTGTTCTGGGGACTCTGTGCACACGTGGCTTCCTAACACTCGTGTCCTCTGGGACCTTCAGAGGACCCCCTCGGAGGCCTCCGCCCCACATCCTGGACCAAGTGAAAGGCCTCAACCAGTCCCTGCGTCTCGGGCACCTGCTGTGTCGGAGCCGAAGCCCGGATTTTCTCCTCAACATCATCCAGAGGCAGGCGAGTTCCTGGTGGCTCTGGGGTGTGGGGCAGGGGCCTGGCAGAAGCATCCCAGGTTCTGGCATTAAGTGAGACTGTAGCCAGAAGAGGGCAGCCCGGGACTCCGGGCAGTGGGGCCTAGGCAGCTGCCTGCACACGAGTGGAGTGCATGCCCTGTGGCCGCAGGCACGCGGGAGGTAGGCAGACGGGCTGCGGTGGGGGAAGCAGCAGCTCGTTCATGCCGGGCAGGCTGAATGTGTGCTGTCACCCGCCCAGGCCTCCTCACAGTCCATGCCATGGCTGGCCGACCTGGTGCAGTCGAGCGAGGGCTCCCTGGACGTACTGCCCGTGCAGTGCCTGTGTGAGTTCCTGCTGCACGACGCGGCCGACGACGCCACCTCTGGGGAGGAGGAGGAGGAGGGCGAGAGCAGAGAGCAAAAGGCCAAGAAGCGGCAGGTCGGTGCCCTCCCCTTGCCTCCAAGCCCCCCAGGGTGCCAGCTCCTGCCCGCAGCCCACCAGGGGTCTCCCTCGCCCCTACAGAGGCAGCAGAAGCAGCGGCAGCTGCTGGGGCGCCTGCAGGACCTGCTGCTGGGCCCCAAGGCTGACGAGCAGACCACGTGTGAGGTGCTGGACTATTTCCTGCGGCGCCTCGGCTCCTCCCAGGTGGCCTCCAGGGTGCTGGCCATGAAGGTGAGGTTTGGCCCCCGCCCCCTCGCTCCATGGCGTGGGCAAGCCTGTATGCCCCTGGGCTCTGTCCAGCGGGTCCCGCACGCTGGAGGGGGGGATGGGGTGCCGTCGGGGGGAGCTGGACCCCGAGAGGGACTGGGCGACCTCATAACCAGCCTTGCCCGGTCTTCTGAGGGGCTGGGCGACTGTCCAAGGGAACCGGCTCACGCTGCTCTTGTCGCGTCGGCTCAAGTGTTTGTGACCAGACGCGGTGTCCTCGTTAGTCGGGTGGCCTCCATCTTCCCGGGGCTTTTAGAGAATGTGTCCATCCCCCAAGACCCACGTGCGGGTTGGGGCCGAGATGTGGCACAGGAACGTCTGCCTGCAGGGCCTGTCCCTGGTGCTGTCGGAGGGCAGTGTGCGGGACGGCGAGGAGAAGGAGCCCCCAATGGAGGATGACCCTGGGGATCCGGAGGCGCTGCGTGGCTACCAGTGGCTTCTGCGGGACCTGCCCCGGCTGCCTTTGTTCGACAGTGTCAGGCCCACCACCGCCCTGGCGCTGCAGCAGGTGGGGGAGGTGCCAGGGTGGGGGTGGGGGGGGCGCGGCCTGCAGCGGGAGCTCACGTGGCCCTCCATCCTCCATCCCCAGGCCATCCACATGGAGACTGACCCACAGACCATCAGCGCCTACCTGGTCTATCTGTCCCAGCACACGCCTGTGGAGGAGCAGGGCCAGCACAGTGACCTGGCGCTGGTGAGGGGGTGGGGGCAGCCCCAGGCCCTTGTGGAGGAGAGCAGGACCAGTAGGGCAGCCCCCGGGATGGGAGGCCAGGCCTGCATGTGCCCCACTCACTTCCCCCTTGACCTTCTGCCCAGACTCAGCATCAGGGGTGTGAGGGTCCTGGCATGCTTGGTGCCAGCATAGCCATTGGGGTCACTGGCTGGCTTTGGCATTATTTTTGCGCCCGGGGCGGTGGTGCCTGGGCTCTGAGGTGGGTTGTGCACCCCCCACCCAGGCACACTGGCTTGGGGTGGGCAGAACAGGGAGCGGGCCAACACCAGGGTGTTCTGGCAGCTCTCCCTGGGGCAGTTCCCTTCAGGGCGGGCAGTGGGGCCCAGGGCTTGGCTGTTTCCTCCTCGCCTCTTGCCCTGGTTGGCTTTCTTGGGACCTTGCTGCCCCATCCGCCTGTTCTTGCTCTGGCCCTCATGTGGCTCCTGCGGACCCCGGGCTTTGTGGGATGAAGGGATGCAGTCAGCTAGAGGTCCTTGGAGGTGGGCTTCTTTCCAAGTGTGGGTTCCTTGCTGAGGGCTGGGTGGGAACAGCAGCCCAGGCCCTGACACCTCGCCCCTGAGTCTGCTCTGGTGGCCCGTGTGCCGGCACTATTGCGGTAGGTTCACATTAACACTCTCATGGCTGTTGGCTTTTCATTTTGGGTCTTGAAAAGGGTGGGGGCCGTGTGCTGTCCTTGTCGGCATATGCTCCACTCCAGAGCAGCTGCATCATAACACCAGTGTCCCTCTTGGGGGCCAGGTGGGCGTCCCCTGTCTTCAGGGCGTGTGTTTCACTTTTTGCCCAGCTGCCTGGTGGTCTGACTCGGGGTGTGTGCACGAGGGCCCCTTTCTCTGCCGTTGGCCCGCCCACCACACGCAGCTGGGTCTTGGTGACCCTGGCCATGGCAGGCCACTGCTGCCTGTGGGCCCTCTGATGGCCATGCTCCTGCCCCCAGGATGTGGCCCGGCTGGTCGTGGAGCGCTCTACCATCATGTCCCACCTGTTCTCTAAGCGCTCCTGCAGCGCGGAGTCGGACGCTGTGCTCGTCGCCCTGCTCTCCATCTTCTCCCGCTACGTGAGGCGCATGCGCAAGAGCAAGGAGGGGGAGGAGGTGTACAGCTGGGTAAGGCAGGCGGCTGCTCCCCGGGTTGGGCCCCTCCCCAGTCCAGCAGCGCCGTGGCACAGCCCAGCCACCCTCCCCCTTACTCTGCAGTCCGAGTCCCAGGACCAGGTCTTCCTTCGCTGGACCAGTGGGGAGACAGCCACCATGCACATTCTGGTGGTCCACGCCATGGTCATTCTCCTGACGCTGGGGCCGCCCCGTGGTGAGTGGCTGGCGGGTGCGTGAGGGCCAGTCCTGGGGTCCGTGCCAACGGGGTTTTTGCCAACGGGCTATCCCCTCCATGCCACGTGAGCTCCAGCCCTACCCTGCAGAGCGGGAAGAGCACCTGCACCCACCATGGTTTCGGGCAGGTCCCCATTGGGTGGCGGCAGGTCTGCAGGTTATGTGATCTCCATAGCCAAGCGGCCGTGGGAGGCGATGCCTTGCTGTGTCTGCTTCTCTGGGCGCTCCCGGCGCAGCCGCTGAAGCGCTTGGTCTCAGGAGGTGGAAGCGTGGACGCGGGGCTGCCTGCTGAGCGCACTGAGTTCCAGAGCTGGAGGGTCCAGCTCCTCTGCACAGGCCCGCCCCTTGCTGGCCATGGCCTTTGTCCCTCCAGGTGGCTGCACCCTTGCTGGCCTGGCAGCCTTCCCTCTGTCCCTCTCTCGTTGGCTGCTGTGGACCAGTCTGCCACATACTCGCCCAGGAGGGCAGGGCAGGGGCACTGGCTCTGCTAGGAAGGTGGTCCCTGTCAGGGGCCGGTGAAGAGGATGCATCTCCTCAGAAGGACAGGAGTTCATGAGCCCTGGGTGACTAGGGGGGACTGGCGTCCTGTCAGCCCTAGGGAGTCTTCGGAGCTTGGGAGCGGGCAGGGAGCTGGTTCAGCCAGGCCCAGGAGCCCGGGATGGTGCCTGCCCATGTCACAGCCCCCCGAGGTGGACTGGCCAGCTTCTGAGTCCCTGCGTGTGCCCTCAGCAAGAGTCGTGGGTTAGACCAGGAGCAGGTGCAGCTCACGTTGGCTCTCGTGCTGTGAGCCTCTGTTCCCCCAGACATAGCAGGGAGAGGTGGCTCTCCCAGCCTCGCCTCCAGTCCCTCGGGGCCTGGCGCGCCTTTGCTGCGGAGGCTGAGTTGTCCTGCCGCTCACCCCATCGTCTCTCTCAAAGCCGGTGACGGCGAGTTCCAGGCCCTACTGGACATCTGGTTCCCAGAGAAGCAGCCTCTGCCCACGGCCTTCCTGGTAGACACGTCAGAGGAGGCGCTGCTGCTGCCCGACTGGCTAAAGCTGCGCATGATCCGCTCAGAGGTCCCCCGCCTGGTGGACGCCGGTATGGGGCTGCCTGGCCTCGCACTGCCTGCCGGGCTGGGCGCTCCCACCATCGCACGTGCGAGAGGACAGCTCCGCAGCCTTGTTGGCACCAGGCGCCTGTCATCCTGCAGGCATGCCTGAGGTTCCCACTGCACCTGGGGCCGCACTGGGCTTCAGGGCGAGCGCCACATTGCCCGGGCCCTGCCCGCCGGCCCTTCACAGGCCGGCAGGGAGGGGCACACGGTGCCACAGGACAGGGACCGTGCCACAGGACAGGGTTCGAGGGGAGAGGGAAGGGCCTTCTGCGCTGGTGCGGGAGGATGAGTGGTTGCGGGGTGTCCCACCTGAGGAGGACTGGTCCTCACAGCAGCCAGTGGCCGTCCGGTCAGGTAGCACCTGGGCAGGTGGGGGGCAGCCTGGGAGGCAGTTTGGTGCACAGCGGGCTGAGTTTGGGAAGTGTGGGGACGGCGTGCTGTAGGGGAGCCAGAGACGACTCTGGGGGAGCTCAGGGGCAAGAGGGAAGGAGCCGCAGGGAGCAGGGTAGACAAGCCCACCGTGAGCTGGGCGGGGAGGGGCCGGGGTGCTGAGCAGGGGCTCCGCGAGCCAGCTCCCCTCTCAGCCCTGCAGGACCTGGAGCCGCAGCAACTGCTGCTCTTCGTGCAGTCCTTCGGTATCCCCGTGTCCAGCATGAGCAAACTGCTGCGGTACCTGGACCAGGCGGTAGCCCACGATCCCCAGACCCTGGAGCAGAACATCATGGACAAGAGTGAGAGCCGGGGGCCTCGCACATGCTGCAGACCCTGACTGAGTGGCTCGGGCCCAGCACAAGCGATGGGCGGTCTGGGGTGGGAGGCACGGCGGGCGGGGGCGGGGGTTGCAGGCATACCTAGGACAGGCCTGGCTGCCCTGTTCCAGCGCGCCCCCCGGTGTCCACATGTGCTCCGGGCTTTGAGGAGGGAGGAACCACAGGAGGGGTGCCCTCTGCGACCTGGTCCTTGGCTAAAAGATCCCGTAGCTCAGCTGGCGACACCCTGTGCTGGGGTGTTTGGGTGGCAGGGCGGTGTCTCCAGCACAGATTGCTGGGGGTAGGGAGGCCCTCACTGCTTCAGGGCGCAGGTGTTAACTGTTGGCTGCTGGCTCGCAGATTACATGGCTCACCTGGTTGAAGTTCAGCACGAGAGAGGAGCGTCCGGAGGCCAGACCTTCCACTCGCTGCTCACTGCCTCCCTGCCTCCACGGCGAGGTACCGGCCAGTCCCCCTTCCTCACAGCTCAGCACACGTCAGCACGGGCCCTCCCGACACCCGGGACACACTCTCGTCACCGGACAGTGTCTGGCTTCCTGTGTAAAGGCCCTGCTTCTCTTGGGCCTCAGCAGGCCCGAGGGAGGCTGGGGTGCTTGGGGGAACCGACCACGCTGGAGGCTGGCTGGGAAGGGTCATCCGCTGAAGCTTCTCCCCGTTTCTCTGTAGATAGCGCGGAGGCGCCCAAACCCAAAAGCAGCCCGGAGCAGCCCTCGGGGCCGGGGCGGACCCGGGCTGTGACCCAGGTGCGGGTGCTTGGCCCCGAGGACGACCTGGCCAGCATGCTCCTGCAGGTACCGCTGCCGCTACTATGGCAAACTCTGCAGGAGGGGGTGCCCTGGGCCCAGAGAGGGGTAGGGGCTTCACCCCAGAACTCCACATCCGCAGGGAGCCCGTCGCTGGGCGGGAGCCGGGGAGACCACAGCCTGGCTGCTTGCCTGCCGCAGGCCTTAGCGTGCTCATCCGGAACTGCGGCCAGGATGGTCCCCTCGCTGGGCTGTCAGCTGTGTCCGCTCGGGGGACGGGGCCTGGAGGCGCGGCTGGTGCAAGTGCTCGGCTGGAGCCGCGTCCTGGGGCCTGACGTGCTGTGCCCACGTGGACGTTGTTCCTGCGCTGCTCCCGCTGCAGCGGCCGGCGCCCAACCTTCAGCCTGCTGGGAGCTGTGCGTGTAAAACAGCCGTGTGAGCGCTCGCGCCCCGGCTGTCACCCTGCTCCGCTGCTTTGCCTCTGCCCCACCCGCTGCACATGTGCCTCCTGCCACCCAGGGTCCTCCGTGTGGGAGCTCACCTGCTCACACGCCGACGGCCGCTGCTGAGCGTGCGTCTTCCTGCTCACGCACCCACATGCACTCTTTACCTCCAGTGGGTTTCTCTGGAGCCTGGGGCTGTGCCTGGGGGTCCCCCTTACCCGCTGGCTACAGTCTGCGCACCCTCTGGGGTTGGTGCCCAGTTCCGTGAACGGAGCAGCCAGCGTTTGCCAGGTGGTGGGATTGCCTGTGGTCTCAGTCCAAGTGGGGCTCCCCATGCAGGCCTGTCAGGAGTTCTGGGTCCCTTCCCTGCGCCTCCTGGGGGCATCCGGCAGGGACGGGGAGCTGCCAGCGGTGCCCAGGCAGGGTCTGGCCCACTGAGCATGAGCGGTCACGTCATGAGCGCAGGGCACGGCGGGCCCACTCCTGATGCTGCCCTTTACTCTGGCGCAGATCTTCCCGCTGAGCCCAGGCCCGCGGTGGCAGAGCTCCAGCGCCCGCCCCGCTGCCCTTGCGCTGCAGCAGGCCCTGGGCCAGGAGCTAGCCCGCATCCGTCAGGGGAGCCCTGAGGTGACGGGTGTCGCCGTGCGCCTGCTGCAGGCCATCGCTACCCTGCTCAACTCACCGCACAGCGGGGCCCTGGTGATGTCCATGCACCGGAGCCACTTCCTCGCCTGCCCCCTGATGCGCCAGCTCTGCCAGTACCAGGTGGGTGCGGGCGCTGCAGAGCCCGGGTCCGCGGGGGGCCTGCAAGAGGCTGCGGTGCGTCCCCCGGAGCTGTGCATCTGCTCTCGGCTGCCCAGCTCTGCCCATGGAGCACCCTGGGCTTGTGCCTCCGCAGCCTGGGGTTGGCTCTCAGTGGACGGCGGAGACAGGCTCCTGCAGAGCCAGGCGTGGAGCTCCGGACTCTGCTGATAGAAGCTTTCCGGGAAATAGGAGGCGCGGGGGTCGTTCCAGCCCATGTGCGCCCGGGTGTGGTAAATCTACCGGAGCTGCTGCTCTGCCTGCGCAATCGTGTGAGCGTGTTGACGTGCCCGTGCGGGTGCAGGGGCGTCTCTCCTCTCCCAGCTGCACGGAGGTGACTCACAAACAGTGGGGTGCCCTGTCAGCTGGGGGCTCGGAGAGGCTGTGTGTGACACGGAGGAGCCGGCTGACAGCTGGGGACCGTTCTGGCCACGTGCCCATGCTGAGCTGCCGCTTGTCCCCACAGCGCTGTGTGCCCCAGGACACCGGCTTCTCATCACTCTTCCTTAAAGTGCTCATGCAGATGCTGCAGTGGCTGGACGGCCCCACGGGGGAGGGGGGGCCCCTACAGGCCCAGCTCAAGCTCTTCGCCGTCCAGTACTCCGCACGCCACAGGATTAGCGATGGTGAGGGCCGGCCGCATCCTGGGGTGGGGGCCCCGGGCTTGTTGCCCCTCCCCCAGGGGCAGTGGGGAGGGGGCGATAGCCTCGTTGATACAGGGGTGTCAGCCCTCGGGCTCTGTGGGCCCTGGAGGGTCATCAGTGTGGACAGGGTCGATGGTTGGAAAGCTAGGGCTTTGGGGAGCGAGGTAGAATCCTTGGCTGGAAACGCACGTGAGGCCTGGGGATTCCCAGGATGGGGTGGGCCATAGCGGTGGGTCAGAGACCTGTCCCCTGGCTCACACCCATGCTTCCCGGCAGTGCGGAGTGGGTTCCTGCGCCTAGCCGAGGCCCTGGCGTTTCGAGGGGACTCGGAGGTGGTCAGCTCCACCGTCCGGGCTGTGGTCACCACCCTCAAGTCAGGGGAGAAATGTAGCGGCGTGGAGCCTGAGCTTGTCGGCAAAGGTACCTCGGGGCCAGGAATTGGGAGGACCCCTAGCTTGGTTCTTCTCCCAAGTGTCCCTGAAGTGGGAGCCGTAGAGAGGAGTGGCAGTCTGGCAGGAGGGGCCCACCCCCAGCACGGCAGCCATGCCTGGGCTCTGCTCTTGGCATCGTGTGCACGTGAGGAGCCCACCCCCAGCACCACTGCTCACTGCCAGCCGTCCTGGCCTGGGCATGCGGGGGCCTCAGTGGCCTTAGGGGGCCAGGGGCTGTCTGTCCTGGAGTCGGGTGGTCTGGAGCCTGCCTGTCTGTCCACCAAGCCGGAGCGACCTGGAACACCATTGTCCCCACAGTCCTCCAGGGTCTGATTGAGGTGGGGTCGCCTCACCTGGAAGAGCTGCTGGCCGCGCTCTTCGCCACTGCCCCCGCATCCCCAACCCTGCGGCCCGTCGCCGTGGTGAGCTCCCTGCTGCTGGAGGAGAAGGAGCCCCCAGCCCCAGGGGATCCGGAAGCCGACGGCTGCAGGTGAGCTGGCGGGGCTGCGGCCGGCCTGGTACGTCCCTGGCTGGCCGTTGCTGAGCCTTCCCTGCTTTCCCTTCAGCCTGGAGGCCGTGCAGCTGGGTCCCTGCTCCGGGCTCCTTGTCGACTGGCTGGAGATGCTGGACCCCGAGGTGATCAGCAGCTGCCCTGAGCTCCAGCAGAGGCTGCTGTTCTCCCGGGGCAAGGTGGGCTGCGCTCCGCGCCGAGGACCGGCGCTACCCTGGGTGTGGTGGAGGCTGGGCTCCCACGGCTAACCTTTGCCTGGACTGCCTCTTTGTGTTGGTTCCAGCAGAAGCCCAGGCCTGCCTCTCACTGGCCTGGACGGGTGTCCTGTCCCCAGTGACCAGTCGCTGCAGCGGCCGGATCTGGCTGCTCGGGTGGGTGTAGAGGAGGAGGACCAGAGCTTTGTGGCCCAGGCCCTCCTGCCGGGATGGGAGACACCGTGCTGAGCTGAGTGGAGCCCAGCACCCCACCGGGGATGGGTCCCCTGAGGACCCTGTGGGGGCTGCTGGGGGTCTCAGAGACCCTCCCCCATCACCCTCCTGTGTTCTGAATCTCTCAAGGTGCTCCTGCAGCTGGGGGTCTTTGGACAAGACTTGGGGGGTTCCGGAGGCAGGAGTTGGGGGTTTGGGTTGGTTTGTTATCTTTGTTCACGGGCACTTGCCCTCTCTGAGGAGCTCGTGAGCTGTTCAGGTCAGCACACGCGGCTTTCACAGCACGCCCCAGCCGGGCCCCACGTGCTACACAGACTGCCGAAGCTGCCTTCCAGGCAGGAACTCTGGGTCCTTCTGGAAACAGCCTTCTCCCTCTGCTTTCCAGTGCCCCAAGGCCAGGTGGCCAGTCAGCCCCACCAGGGACCATCCCCGATATTTTTCTAACCCAGGGCAAAGGTCATCCCGGCCCCCAGGTGCCGTCCTTCCGACCCTACCTGCTGGCCCTGCTCACTCACCAGTCCAGCTGGTCCACACTGCACCAGTGTGTCCACATCCTGCTAGGCAAGAACCGGGAGCAGAGGTGAGCATCCCCTCCCCGCACCCTTGCCCGGCAGACCAGGTGGTATGACGGCAGCACCCAGGGGCCCTCTGGGCATCTGGCCCGGCGTCCCCCTGCTGGCACCCTGGAAGGGGTTCCTGCAGTGGCTGTCACAACTCTGGGGATAAAGAGCCCACCTGGTCCAGGTGTGCCTGCTCTGGGCAACCACCAGGGCAGATGGTCTGCTCCCCGGATGGTGTTTGTGGCTGTTGTCCACACTGTATGCAGGGGAGTCAGATGTCCCCTCTGCATGGCCAGCAGGCCCTGACGGTGGGCAGGACCGGTGTTGGTTTTGCTGGGGCGTGGGGGGGGGGGGGGTGGTACGCGTCCTCGAACAGCTGACCTGGGCCCATCTAGTTTGCTGATTGGGAGGTGGTGTTTGTGGCCTGAACCTCCTGTGATCACGCCTCATCCTACCATTTGTTCTCCTCTCCTGCCTGGAAACTGAGGCAAAGCTCCCATGTCCTTGCAGGTTTGACCCTTCCGCCTCTCTGGACTTCCTTTGGGCCTGCATCCACGTTCCACGCATCTGGCAGGGAAGGGACCAACGCACGCCCCAGGCAGGTGTTGGGGCACATTGCCCTGCAGGGTGGGGAGAGGCGAGATGGGCCCGGCCTGTCCACCCCAGCGCTGACTGGGGTGCTGCTTGCAGAAGCGGCGGGAGGAGCTGGTGCTGCGGGTGCAGGCGGCAGAGCTCATCGGCCTGGTGGAGCTGATCCTGGCGGAGGCGGAGGCCAGGAGCCAGGACGGGGATGCCGCCGCCTGCAGCCTCCTCCAGGCCCGGCTGCCCCTGCTGCTCAGCTGCTGCCGGGGACACGACGAGAGCGTCCGGAAAGTTACAGCGCACCTGACGGGCTGCATCCAGCAGTGGGGCGACAGGTGAGGGCTCTGGCCCCCTTGCCCACAGGCCCCCGGGCGGGTGCCCCGCATGCCCCACCCACCCAGCAGCCTGATCCCGTGTCTTGCAGTGTGCTGGGCGGGCGCTGCCGGGACCTGCTGGTGCAGCTCTACCTGCAGTGGCCGGAGCTGCGTGTGCCCGTGCCCGAGGTCCTGCCGCACAGCGGAGGGGCTGCCGGCGGCAGCACCTGCAAGGTGAGCAGGAGGTCGGGGGGCTCTGATGAGGGGGTGCTTGGGGCCACCTCCATTCTTTACTGCTGGTGTAGAGACCTGAGCCGGGTCGCGAAGAAGTGCACTTCCTCGACAATGACATGCAGGCAGTGCTGGCATGTCTGGGCAGCTGTCCTTGCCCTCGTCGGCACCTGAGGGCAGAGCCTGCCTCGCCCCCTGGCCTGTGTGCCTCTCTGAGGGCTGGAAGCCGTCTCTTCTCCTTCAAGCAGCTCCTCAGGCTGTGGGGCGAGCAGAGGGGCCGTCCACCGGCACCCCTGTGTCTCCTTCCCAAGGTGCTGGAGACGCACAGTCTGCTGCCCAGTGGCGGCTATGTGCGCCGGAGGGGCCCGTCCCTCGCGTATCCCCCCACCCGGGCATCCCCGTGCCCCGTCCCAGCCCCTCCTAGGCAATCCCCCCTGGAGTTTGCCTGGGCACATGCCCCTCGTGCACCCAGAAAGCAGGGGGCTCGGGGCTGAGTAGCTTCTCTGGTTGCTGCACGGCCATGCCAGGCCTTCGGGGGACCCGGGGTGCCCCGCCCCCAGTGAGCCCCGTCGTGGGCCCTTCCGCAGTGGACTCAGGCCCCATGTGGGGGCAGACATATGAGACACCAGAGTTGGGGCGGCCCCTGGGGCTCACCTCCCCCATCCCCTCAGCTGGACAGCCTCATCCACCGCTTCATCACCCTCCTCGCGGACACCAGCGACTCCCGGTCTTCGGAGAACAGAGTGGCCGACGCTAACATGGCCTGCCGGAAGCTGGCTGTGGCGCACCCCATCCTGCTGCTCAGGTACGGGTGCCCCCGCGGGCCCCTCCCACTCCAGGCCCGGCAGGCCCTCTGGGGGCTCTTCCTGCGCCGGGGGCTTGTGCAGGAACGGGGTCTGCGTCTACAAGCTGCCGTGCGCAGTGCAGGGCAGTGACGGCTGCTTCCTGACTAACCCAGAGCCTGGCCAGGAGAGCCCTGGAGTGGGGGTCGGGACAGACAGCGCCTTACAGACACAGAATCAGGTGGGACAGACAGGTGGCCAGGTTGCAAATGGACATGTCCGCAAGCCCCAGACCCCATGGGGAAGCTGGGGTGTGCCTGCCTGTCGTGTCCCCGAGTGTGGGTTTCCTGCGGGGCCGGGCAGGGGTGCTGGATTCCTGGGGGCACGGACCAACAGCGCTCTTGGTCGTCCCCAGGCACTTGCCCATGATCGCCGCCCTCCTTCACGGCCGCACCCACCTCAACTTCCAGGAGTTCCGCCAGCAGAACCACCTGACCTTCTTCGTGCACGTGCTGGGGGTTCTGGAGCTGCTGCAGCCGCAGGTGTTCCAGAACGAGCACCAGGGGGCGCTGTGGGACTGTATGCGCTCCTTCGTCCGCCTGCTTCTGGTGCGTCCTGCTGCCTGTGTCTGCTTGGGCGGTGGGGACACGGGACGTTCACCAGGCCCGTGTGTCCCATCCCTCCTCTGCCCGCTGTCCCCTCCTGCGGCCCCCGCCACTGCCCGGCCTGGCCTGACATTTCTGCCGGAGGCTGTCGGGTGAGGGCAGACACGGGACATGGGCTCTGCAGGGCTCGGGGTGCTGGCATCAAGGGCGGCCGGCCTCTCTAGTGGCTTCTGCTGCCTGCCCTGGGGACCAGCTCCTCGCTGGTGGCATGCCCGGGGAAGGCCCGTGTTCTGCAGAGGGCCGATCAGGAGCCATGGTCGGGCTCAGTGCTGCCTTCTCTGTGGCCGGCTGCTGTCGGTGGTCATTAGTCACCTATCTGGCTGCACCGGTGTCTCGCAAACAGCAAGGCCATCTTTAGCACAGGCATTGCTGGCCTCCATGGTCCATCCTGAGACCTCCTGGGCAAGGGCGGGGGTGCTCCGGCTGTGAACATAAGGCTTCTGCTTTGCAGAGCTACAGGAAGTCTTCCCGCCACCTGGCGCCCTTCATCCACAAGTTTGTGCACTTCACCCACAAGTACGTGACCTGCAACGCCCCAGCGGCCGTGGCCTTCCTGCAGAAACACGCGGACGCACTGCAGTGAGTGTGTGTGCGCATCCGGCCTGGCCTGCTCTGGCACTCAGGCTCCGTCTGGCGAGGGTCCCACTGCCAGGCTGCAGGGGTGAGGGCCTCCCGAGTCGCTGGGTGGGAGGGCCTGAAGTGCCAGAGCCCAGGGTGGTGGTTGCTGGGGCCCTGCAGCTCTGAATCTGCTTCCCAAAGCTCTGGCCTCCCACGCCCGCCCTCCTCCCTGCCCTGTCTGCCATCTACGGCATCTTCCTCACAGAGCACCTCTGTTCTCCCCAGCGACCTGTCCTTCGACAGCAGTGACCTGGTGATGCTCAAGTCCCTCCTTGCAGGGCTGAGCCTTCCCAGCAGAGATGGCAGAGCTGACCGGGGCCTGGATGAGGAGGGCGAGGGTAAGTAGGACCCATGGTGGTTCTACAGGCCTGGCAGCCCTCAGGACCATCCCGGTGTCCATGGGCATGCCGGGGCCTCAGCTGGGCCATCACTGCCGTGAGGTCATGCTCCATGAGTTGGCTGAGAAGCTTGGGGGGCAGGTCCCAGTGGGCTCACGGTTCCCACACCCTTGTTGGGTGCCCACTGTGTCCCGGGCATTGTGCGCAGGCCTGGAGCAGTGGCCGCATTTTCTGGACTTGTGTGGGGTCCCAGGGGCTGCTTGGCAGGGACAGCCCCTGCTTACAGGCGGGTTCTGGAGCTTGGGTGTTGAGTGCTGGCAGGCCCTTCCCCCGGATGGACCTCCCTGTAGGCCCTGGCCAGACTGTGCTCCCAGGGTGGGCTGTCTCTACCTCCAGCCTGACGGCATTGACTCCTGGCTTTCAGATGAGAGCTCGGCCGGCTCCCTGCCCCTGGTCAGCGTCTCCCTGTTCACCCCACTGACAGCGGCAGAGATGGCCCCCTACATGAAGAGGCTTTCCCGGGGCCAGACTGTTGAGGGTGAGTTTGGGAGCCTGGCTACCGCAGGCCCGGTCGGCCCCTAGAGGGTGGTGGGCTCCCATTGGAGTTCCGTGATGCCGTGGCTCTCCAGAAGACAGAAGGGTCCCTGCCAGGCTTCAGGAGGAGCAGGGCTGTCTCCTCACAGTCGGGGGCCAGAGAGGGCCTTAAGGGAAGACGCAGGGGCTCAAGGTGGGGACGGGCTGCTCAGCTGGCACTCTTACGGGGCAGCAGGCTGCAGACGGCAGGAGATCAGGGACTCCTGGGGCCGAGGGGCACCAGCAGAAGGGAGGCCTGGCTGTGGGCTGGCAGGGGGAGGGCCAGTGGTGTGCAGGGGGACAGAGGGCAGGGCAGCTGCACAAATTTGGGCTGTTGGATGCACCATGGTGCTGGCGACTCCCAGAAATGGCCCTGCGTCTGGGGGTCGGTGTTCCTGTGCAGAAAGGAACTCTGGGAGCTGGGTGCTACGAGGCAGTGGGAGTGGCTCTGGGCGGCCAGGGACAGGCAGCTGGGCAGGGGGGGGTTCCAGCACAGACCACTGGGCGCCTCACACCTGCCAGACAAGGGTTTGGGGAGCCTGCACCTCCAAAACCCTCCGGGTCAACCAACACCTACACTTTGGGGTCACTGGCCTGGTGGGACTGGGAAGCCAGCTTAAGTCCTGGTGCTTTTCATCTGGAGGTGCTGGGGGCTCCTGGGCTTACCACTCAGATGGCGTGGAAGGTCCTGGAGGTCGCTGGCACCAGCGTTCTGAAGGGCCGCACTGCAGCCAGAACACGGGGTCCCTCTGCTGGAATCTGTGCTGAGGCTGGACCAGGGACTGGCCGGGGGTCCCTGTGGAGCCCCCACTCTGCCCCTTTCTGACAGGCAGGGTGAGGGCCAGCATGGCCTGGGGTCCTGCCACACCGTAGGCTCTGGTCCCGGGGCCTGCCCCCTCCTGCCTTTGGGCTGCATGGGGACACAGGTCCGGCCTTGAGTTCGGCAGCCACGACATGGCTCTCACGTGCCTCTCTGGCTGTCTCAGACGTGCTGGAAGTTCTGAGTGACATAGACGAGATGTCTCGGCGGAGACCGGAGATCCTGGGCTTTTTCTCGGTGAGTGAGCTGGGGGCCAGGGGAGCCCATCAGCCTTCTGGTAGGAAGCATGTGGGGCCGGGGGACGGGGCACCATGCATCTGAACCTGGCCCTGCCCCAGGGGCTCACAGTTGAGGTGAGAGCCCACCCCTGGCCTGGGCTGGAGCCTGCAGACTACCAGTGCTTCCCACCCTGGGTCCTGAGGCCATGGTGGTGGGGGTGGAGATATGGGGAGCAGGGTCCCCTACCTACCGTCTGTGGTTGCTGTCGGCGGCCTGGGGGCTGAGGGGCTGAGCTCCTGCCAGGAGGGGAACCCCAGTAACACCCCGCCCCCCACAGACCAACCTGCAGCGGCTGATGAGCTCTGCCGAGGAGCCCTGCCGCAACCTGGCCTTCGGCCTGGCCCTGCGCTCCATCCAGAACAACCCCAGGTGAGCCCAGCATCCCCAGCACCCCAGGCCCCAGCCCTGTCTGGGCCCCCTCAGATCGCCCTGGCCAAGGCTTTCCAGGGCGATCTCGGGTGCGGGAGAGGTGCCTGCCTGAGTGCGCGCCTTCTCAGCTTTGCAGCGGACTTCCTGCCCACATTCATGTGCTGCCTGGGCAGCCGGGACTTCGAGGTGGTGCAGACGGCCCTTAGGAACCTACCCGAGTACACCCTCCTCTGCCAAGGTGAGCCCGGCCTGGCCCGCCCAGGGTGCCTAGAGCCCCCAAGGCCTTTGCTCCCCGGCGCCTGGCTCTCAGGGGGGCCCAGACCCCCTGCTTCCAAGAGCCACCAGCTCATTGGGGCCAGACGTGTCCTGTCCTGTCTCCCGCACAGAGCACGCGGCCGTATTGTTGCACCGGGCCTTCCTGGTGGGCATGTATGGGCAGATGGACACCAGCGTCCAGATCTCCGAGGCCCTGAGGATCCTGCACATGGAGGCGGTGATGTGAGCCGGCATGGCCGTCTGACCACATGTCGCCCCTGCATCCCTCCGCCGGCCGCCTGCTGCTCTCCTCTGGGGCGGGGAGAACATCGAGCCACTGCAACCGCATCCATGGATCGTGGCTCCATGCCTGCGGTGACAGGAGCAGATGCTGATGTCCCGGCGAGCCACAGCAAGGGGCTGGTCTGAAATGAAACGTTCTGAATTCTCTGAGTGCTAGCTGCCTGTGTTCACCTCCCTCAAGTCGTCTGGGGCTTGAGCAGGGCCCAAGATGGGGAGCTCACTCCCTTGGCCTCTGGTGCCTGTTGTTGCGCCGGTCCCTTCTCTGCACCCGCTCTCGGGCAGTCAGGAGAGGGAGGTGTCAGCTCCTGGGCGCCTGGGTTGGGCAGAGCTTGCTGGTGGCACCTGTGGACCTGACTCCCGTCCCGCTCCAGAAGGGGCCACAGGCCAGGACCCTTGGCCATGGGCACGTGTACAGAAGCCAGCCAAACTGCCCCCGAGCACTGGCTGGGGGTCCCAGATGATCCCATTCACCAGAGGGGGGGGCAGCCCTGAAGGATCATGGGGGTGCAAGTGTCCCCCAGTGAAGCTGCAGGTGCTGGCGTGGGGGCCCTGCCCCAGAACTTGACCTGGAGGCATCAGGGGTGGGCCAGTGCCCCATGAACTCAGCCCCTCACATGAGGCCCCAGTCCCGGGCTGCATTAGCATCTCACCAGTTTGGGGTGGGATTGGGGAGCCTCCGCACCCCGGCAGGTTCCCAGCAGCATCCATGTCACCCCCATGTTACCCTCCTACCAGCTAGTGGCTGCATCCCCCACCCCCACAGGTCTCCTGGCTCCTGCTCAGCGGGGCCACCAGAGGGTGCCGGGGCTGAACTGGCCCCAGAGCTGCCAGGCCTTGGTGGGGAGGCAGGACGGTCCTGGCTGAACCTCGGTCTCTGCCTCGGCCTCAGGGAAAGACTGGCCCTCAAGCGTGGTGAGAGTTGGTGCTCCTTGCCCCTCGCTCCGTGGGCCCCTGCACCCTGGCCTGGCCTCAGCATAGGGACGGCTGCCATGCCCCTCCGTGTGCAGCCGGCTGGTGCCGTGTTCCTTCTCCGGAGCCCCTTCCCAGGTACCCTTGCTTGCTGGTCCCGAGCTCTCCACAGGTCAGCCCCCATGCCCCTGACCCCACGACAGCCCCCCGGGTCCAGATCCTGTCGTTTCTCACATGCTGTCCCATCCCGTGTGGCTCACAGTGCCTAGTCCGGGGCACATGACCCTGGCCTGATCTACCCCCCCAAATACAGCCCAGAGACCCCAAGAAGGGTGGGCTCTGAGGGGCTGCCCAGCCTGACTGTTGGGATCGCGTCACAGACGCAGTGCCCCAGAGTGGCGCTTCCTCACCGAGGGGGCCCCAGGATTTCCAGTAGGTGGGTGGCGGGCTCCCCGCCAGCCGGCGCACAGAGCCTCTGGCACTGGCGTGTGGGAAGGGTCCCAGCAGGCAGGGAGGCAGCTCACCCATCTCTGGGCCTAGGGCCAAGGTCCAGGGGAGCTCAGGGCCAGATGCAGCCTAGGCCCCTGTCCACCTTGGCCTGGACTCCCCTGCTGCTCCCTTCACTGCACGACAGCTGCCCAGCAGAGAAGGGCGAGAGGCAGGGGCTCAGCTCTGCCATGGGGAATGCGGGAGCCCCAGTGGCCCCGAGATGCTGCCTGCCCCCGTCAGCGCGGGGAAGACCAAGGCGTCCTGGCATGGGGATAGGTGGGCAGGCCGCTTGCTGAGGCATTGGCCATGGTGGCAGGAGTGGTGGTCGCCCGAGGGCCCGCAAGGAGCCGGGCACAAGGGTGAGACACGCAGAGGGACAGCGGGGCTTGACGCAGGTGCGCAGGCTCTGGCTGTTGCGGGCAGGGTGCTCCCAAGAGGCTGGCTGTTACCTCGCTGCGGGCGGTCTGGCCGGACGTCCACTCCTGATCACCGGCAGTCTTGGCCTTGCAGGCCAGGCAAGAGGTGCGGGGTGGGTAACAGGGTCTGGGGCTCTGGCCCGGACTTGGATGGCTGAGACTGGAGTGCTGGGCGCCGTGGGGCCAAAGTCTGTGCTCGTGACCACCGCCAGCTCCACTCCTCGTGTGGGGAGATGGACAGAGATCCCAGCCACCTGGGCGCACAGGCCGGGCCAAGTGTGGGGGAAGGGGCCCCGCAGGGGTGTGCAAGCCCCCAGGTTCCAGCTTTGTGGGCGAGGGAGCGCACAGGAGTGAGGGTGTGTAGGGCCAGCTGAGCCCCCCACTTGGGGTCACCTCACCTCCCAGAGGGTCATGAACTGCCCTGCCCACTCAGCCCCTGGCCTGAGCGTGGGGTCTTTGCTCCCACAGGCTTAGCAGGTACCTGGAGCTCAGCCCAGTCAGGACCTTCCAGGCCCTGATCTTTCCCAGCACGCTGGGCTCAGTGCCGTCATGCTGCCCGTCGCTCCACGGCAGGCTGGAGGTGGGGTCCTGGCTGTGGAGCTGCTCGTTCTGGTGGGGGCCATGCGAGCAGCCAAGAGAGAAGAGGAAGTCCGGTCTCTGGGAGGCTTGGCCCCAGACTCTGGGTTGGCAGCAGGGGCTGGGGGAGCCGTGGTGTGTATGCTCCTACCTGGCCCTTACACCCGGGGGCTCCCACTGGTGGGACAGGCTGTCAGAGCCCACCCGTGACCTTGGCCGGTCTCTCTGATCCCCCACGCCCCTCAGTGGTGGCCACCCCCTTCAGAGCCCAGGGTCCCCAAGGTCCAGCTGTGGGGAGGGAACATTAACAGGACCTCCGAGGATGGGCCCCTGCTTGTCTGTTCTCCATCCGCAAAGCCCAGTGGTAAGCCGGGTAGGGAGCTCCCTGTTGCAGGGGCCAGTGTGGTCGGGACCACTCTGCTCTGGGGCTCCGAAGCAGTCCAGCGTCAGACTCGTGGCCCCCTTCGTGGCCCCCTTCACTGTAGGAGAGAGGGGAGGCCCCAGGGAGGACGCTGGGCCAAGGCCAGCCCCACTGCAAGGGCAGCTAGTCACTGGGCTTCCTTCAGCAGGTGGGAAGGGGTGGGGCCAGTTGAGTCGTTGCCATAGTGACTGGGCACCACTTCCCAACAGCTTCAGGACGAATACCTGGTTTCATTTTCAGTCCCCGGAAGGGGTGGACCCTGACCGGCCTGGCGCTCTCCCCACCAGGCTCCCCAGGCCTCGTGCCCCCACATTCACCCTGGGAGGGCTGGCTGACAACCCTGGTTTCACAGATGAGGGCAGCGAGGACTCACAGGGCAGATCTGCTCAGGTCCTGGGTCAGGACCTTCCTCCTTGTCTCCTTAGAGCAGCCGAGGGCTGACCCAGTTAGGCCCAGCCAGGCGGAGGTGGGGTTATTTTGGGTGTCGGAAGGGAGAGTGTGGCTCGAGGCCTCCCCAGGGCCTGTTGTCCCCTCCCTCCCTGAACAAAGGACCTGCTAGGAACTCTCTGGAAGGACTGTCCGGTTCCCTTACCCCAGAGCCCACTCACCAGTCCAGACCCCAGTGCCAGTGCCCGGCCCAGCTTGCCCCCAGGGGACCAGTAAGGCCCATGCCTGGGGAGTCAGGAAGAGTTCTTTACAAAAGGTACACTGCCAAGTGGGTCTTGAAGGATGAATAGGAGTTTTCAGGAGAGGACTCCACCTATCAACCTGCAGTTGGAGCGGCAGGGCTCTGGTCTCTCTCTGGGTGTAAGTGGTGAGCGCCAGGAGCTGGTTCTCTGCCTGTGCCCTTCTGGCCTGTGGGGGATGGTGGGGCTGAGTGGGGAGCAAGGGGCCGGCCTACACATTGTGGGCCTGGGTGTTACTTGTCTGGCAAGTGGTCTGGTCCTGCTGTTCCCAATGGGGAGAGGAGATATCGGGGGGAGGTCACACAGCCACAGGCAGAGAGGATCTGGGTGAGCATGGGACTTCAGCTACAGGGTCCAGGGTCCCTGCGACTGTATGAGGGCTGATCTCCATCTGGCTGCACACCCAGCCTACTGCCCCTGACCTCAGCCTCCCTAGAGGCCTCCCAAGGATGCAGAGTTGGAGCTGGGGTACCGTGGAGGGGCGGCTGGGTCCCAAAGTCTCCTCAGACCCTCTCCTCCTTGGTCAGTATTACAACCCACATCCCAGGAGCCCACGGGACAGACTTGCAGCCCCAAGAGCCTTTGGGATGGCAAAGCATGTGACCACAGGAACCAAAGGGCCGCCTAGTCAGAGGCCAGTGGGAGGGGCGTCCCCCAACCCTGAATTTCTGAGCTCTTCAGTCCTACTCTCATAAGGCCAGAGCGGCCTCGCCTGACCTATCACCCCCAGCCCTGGGGCTGCCCCCGGCCTTCACACCAGCCCAGCTGTGCCTCGGGTACCTCCTTTTCCTCCTAGAGCCTGTGTCCACATCTGTGAAATAGGCCGGAAGCCAAGGCTCAGGGTGGCCGTGAGCAGCGTCTGACAGGAAGTGCTCAGTAAATGACCTGCTCTGTGAACAGAGACATGCGGTGAGCCGCCCAAGGACACACAGCCATGGGAAGCAGGGCCGGGCTTCCGTGGGCCCTGGGCCTGCCGCCTGGCCACCCCCACCAGCCCCTGCACGCTCTGTTTACCAGGGGCTGGGCAGGCCAGGTCTCATTACAAGGGGCTCCTATAAACGGCGTGAGGAGGATTAATAATGTATTTATAACACATCGTCGCGGTAGCCGAAAATGATCTATAAATGTGCGGTAAATGTTTTATAATGTTTTTGTAACCCGTTATAAATGATAAATGGCAGACTATGGATGCTGGATCAAATATTTATAACGCATTGTGTGCGATGTTGGGCTGCTACAGTTCAGGAAAGCCATTAATAATAAAGTGGATGGAAATGGAGAAGTTACCGACATGCCCAGCAAAGCCATTTATAATGAAATGTAAAATTTGGCTGTCGGAAGCAACCCACGAGCCCTCGCCGAAGCACTGGCCAGGCTCTCCCGGAGCCCAGGAAAGGAGCAGGGTCATGAATTATTTGTGAAGAGTTCCAACACGAATGTGTACCACCCATAGCATGCCATATAAATATGCTATTAATATACCCCAGGCAGCATGCATTATTCATTGGGCCTAATTAATTAATGGGTGGCCCCTGAAAATGGGGTGTCACAGCTTCCAGCTCCCTCTCCTGCCTGGGGCCGCAGGCATGGCATTGGCGTCCCCTGCAGTCTGGGTGAAGCTGCAGCGGACCTGACTGTGGCCTTAGGAATCGGGGGACGAAGGACATCCCTGAGGTTCTGCAGTGAGGCCACTGTGACCCCCCAGATGTCCTTCCTGTGCAGGCCACGCACAAGTGGGCTGTGGTCCACTCCGGGGGCACTCTGCCCAGCTCGCCCTGCCAAGTGTCCATCTCCTACAATCATGACTGCTGTGGCCCAGCCGTCACCCGTGGTGCCACCCTCCCTAAATGCCCGAGGATGAGAGGCCATGTCTTACTAGGAAGATGAGGAAGCCCCAGAAGTGGGGAGCCTTTCACAAGGTCCCAAGGCAAACTGGTGTCTGAGCAAAAACGCCAACTTGGCCCACACATCGGATACCAAGCCCTATCTTCTGAGGGAGCCAGGGCCCCCACTTCTGTTCTGTGGGGTTCTGTGGGCACCCCTGTGCACTGCGGCTGCTCCCATGGGCATCCTGGTGTACCGTGGGGCGTAAAGGCTCTGAGAAGGCCTGCAGAGAAAGATGCAGGGCCAGGACACCTCCCTTTGATCTCGAGCCCCCCTTGCTCCCCCCAGCCATTGCCTCTCTCCTGGTTTCTCCTCTCTGCCTCAGAGGCTTAAGGTGCTGCTGTTCCCACTTGGCCCATCAGTCCTGGGTCAGATTAGTTACTTGGGGTGGAATCCAGCCCACCACTGGGACTCTTCCTTGGGCCCAGTAGCCAATGCCTCCTCCAGAAACCAAACTGACACACCAGCTGGGGTTAGCTTTTGGATGGAAGAATGCCTCTGTCCCTGTCCCTCCCCTTCCTCCCAGAATAGGCCCCCATCATCACTAAGAGGGGCAGAATGTTCTGGAAGCAGGAGGTGGGGGAACTGATGCTGTCTGGCCTGGAAGTCTTGCCCGCAACACCAGGGTGACCACGTGGGCAGGACGCCAGGATGCCGGCCTGTGCTGATCCAGGCTCCTCGAGTCCTCGCCCCATGCTGGGGCTGGGGCTTCTCTGGGCTGGGTCCTCCCTGCTAGTCAGGTAGTCCCTTCTCTACCTGGGACCTCAGTTTCTTCGGCTACAGGGAAGGGATGATCAACCCACTTTTTTTTTGTTTGTTTGTTTGCTTAAATGCAGGCTTGAACTCAACCCTGAGATCAAGACCTAAGCTGAGGGGTTCCTGGGTGGCTCAGTGAGTGAAGCCTCTGCCTTCAGCTCAGGTTATGATCTTGGGGTCCTGGGATCGAGCCCCGCATCGGGCTCTCTGCTCGGCAAGGAGCCTGCTTCCTCCTCTCTCTCTCTGCCTGCCTCTCTGCCTACTTGTGATCTCTGTCTGTCAAATAAATAAATAAAAATCTTAAAAAAAAAAAGTCAGACCCTTAACCACCTGAGCCACCCAGGTGCCCTGATCAACCCACTTTTAAAGGATGGCTGTGTTAAAAGGGGAAATGGGTGTCAAACTGACAGACTGGAGTAGGGGGCCTGGTGGCCCTGCCTCCTTCTCCCCAGTTCCTCTGTGGGAGCTGCCCTCACCTTCTGTATTCCTCGGATCCATACTTACTGCCTCAGGGCCTTTGCACACACCCTTCCTTCTGCCTGGGAAAGTGTTTCCTGCCCTCTCTCTGCAGATCCTTCAGGTCTTAGTTCCCATGCTCCCTCTTCAGGGATACCCCCTGCCACCTTCTGAACCAAGGGTCCTTCTACCATTGAGTGAGTGGCACCCTGTGTGCCCTTGGGGTGCCATCCAGGGGCACTTTTTTTTTTTAAGATTTTATTTATCTGACAGAGAGAGATCACAAGCAGGCAGAGAGGCAGGCAGAGAGAGAGGAAGGGAAGCAGGCTCCCCGCTGAGCAGAGGCCCGACGTGGGGTTCTATCCCAGGACCCCGGGATCATGACCTGAGCCGAAGGCAGAGGCTTTAACCCACTGAGCCAACCAGGCACCCCCCTAGGGGCACTTTTGCCCTTGTGAATGTGTCATGGGAGAGGAAAGCCAGCTGGCCATGCCAGCAAAGTGCCCCCAACTGAGCCCAGTGCGTGTCCATGTCTCACTTGCCCAGAGGCCCACATGGCCACCTCTGGTCAATGAGGCCTCAACCTTCACCTGCGTGTCCTGTGCACCTGGCCAGCAGACCAGGCAAGATGGGGAGTCGAGTCTGCACGTGTGCCTGTCCCCTCTCTGTTAGCCAGAACTCAGCCCCGCGGCCCCACTGTCCTGCAGAAGACGCTAGAAGATTGAGCCCAGCAGAGGAAAGAGTGAATGTGGAGGTCCAGAGGCAGGACTGTGAGCTTGGGGGGGGCAGGACTGGCGCAGCTGTGGGAGGAAAGGCGGAGAGGCCCCGGCGGGGAGGAGGGGAGGATGGCCGCTCTGATGGCTAGAAGGAAAGGACCTTCCTGGGGAGCAGAGGAGAATTTGAGCATGCTCTCACTCCCACTATTCCAGATTTTGGGTGGAGAATACACTGTAGGTGGCAAAACTGATGCAGAGGCAGGGTCAGAAGTTTCTGGTGGGACTCCAAGCTCATACCAGGTGGTGGCGGTGGAGGGGGTGGCCATGGTTGGTTTTCTGCGGGACTGCATTTGGGCATGGAGCAGACAAGAAGGAGCCATTAACCACTGTGTGGCCAGCTGTGCGTAGGGCCTGCTTGGGGTCCTGGAGGAGGGGCTGAGTTCAGGAGATCAGCAGGGAAGAGGCTCTGAGGCCAGAAGGGGAGGGTGAGGCGAGGGAGGGCAGGCAAGATAAGGACCAGGAGACATGACTGGGCCTGGACTTTATTCGGAGTGCTGCAGAGGCCAGGCAGGAAACTGCTTGTCCAGTTGGCTTTCTAGAAATCTCCCTTGGCTGCTGGGGAGGAGTGGGCTATGGTGGCTGAAGGGGCAGTAGGGGGAAGTGGGTGGACTGGGGGTACCCTGGCTTGGAGGTCCTGGAAGGGAGCAGGGCCAATGGAAGGACATGACATGCTCATGGGGACCCTACCACAAATGCTGCTCTCTAAGTCACTGTCCCTAGAGGAAGCTGCATGGTGACCAGCAGGGGCAAGAATGTAGCTTAAACCCCTGGGACCAGAGCTCCAGCTTCTGAGGGAGGTGGGCCTCCAGCCCTGTGTGTCTCTTGTGAGTCCCTGTGTTCACCCCCTGCCCTCCCCCCAGGCCTCTCCCTTCCTCCCTGGCTTTTCCATTTCTCCTAACTGCTGCCCTGGGGGACAGGAAAACCCAGTTGGTTCCTTGTTCCAGGACCAGCTACCAGCCTGGCTAAACTGGCATGACTGTCCTTTGTCCTCCTGCTGGGAAACACCCAGCAGGTCAGGGCAGTAGTCATTGTCAGTCTTGATCCCAGGTCTGGGGGCTCCCTGTCTAGCGCCCGCTTGCATGTCCCCCGTGATGGGGAGCTCACCACCCCCACACAGGCCTCACTCGCATTGCTGGGCAGCTGGATGTCCACCCGTCAGGGCCCAGCTGCCATAAAGAGCTGGAATGCCATGTCCTGGCTCTGGCCTGGAAGACCATGGTTTTTGCTCCTTCAGGTGGGCACAGAGAAGCTACCCCTTAGCCCTGCCAGGGACCAATCATGGGGAAACACCTTCTTTCCTGTGGGCCTTGTCTGGACAAGCCTTGGAGCTGGGGGGCCAGGAAAGTGAGGTCATCTTCCATTTCTGGTATCAGTGTTTCTGGCTGGAAAAGCGGGACACAACGGATCAGCATGACGTGCGAGGGTCGCGGAGCCCCGGGAACAGCCTCATGGACAGGCCCGCGCGGGGAGACTCCTGGAGGGCATGACCTCTCTCCCACACTGGCGGGGACCGCGCCCCCTTCCCAGCCTCAGCGCCCTGGGCTGTAACCCGAGAGGCGAGATCACCGCCTAGCCTGGTCCCCCGCCAGCGTGAGCACCAGGGAGGAAAAGCCCCTGAAAGTCCAGGAACGTGAGGGGCGTTCCCGCCCTGGGGGGCTCAGGGGAGGACTCCCTGGGGTCAAGAGTGCCCAAGGTCAAAGGCAGGCCGGGGCGCTCCAACACTTCCTAGCCTGTTTCCCCGTCTGTAGAGCGGCTTTGTCCCCGACATCTCCACGATGGTTGGTGGGAGGGAGTTTAAAAGAAAGTCCCGAAGCCGCCCAAGAGCAGTGGAGGTCGGAGGGGTTCCGAGGGCAGGTGGGGTGGGCGTGGCTCCGGGCGGGGGCGTGCCCTGGAGGGGGCGCGGTCGGGCTAAGCTGAGCCTGGCGGGAGCGGGCCCTAGGGCCGTGGCCTTTCCCTGGAGGCGGGGCCACTCGGGGGCGGGCCCTTCAGGGGGCGGGGCCTCTCGGGGGCGGGCTCGAGCCGCACTCCCGCGGGCGGCGAGGCTGAGGCTCGCGGTGGTTGCGGGGCTCCGACAGGGTTCCGGCAGGGTTCCGGCAGGGCTCCAGCAGGGCTTGGGGGCGGTCGGCTCTGGGGTCCGGCGCGGGGGGTCGGGGGTCGGCAGCCCGCGGTTCTGGGAGGCGCAGTCGGAGCCCCGCCGCCGCCGGGGCGCGCACCGCTGCCCGCATGGCCGCCACCAAGGCGTTGCAGCAGTGGTGCCGGCAGCAGTGCGAGGGCTACCGGGACGTGAGCATCACCAACATGACCACGTCGTTCCGCGACGGGCTGGCCTTCTGCGCCATCCTGCACCGCCACCGGCCCGACCTCCTGTGAGTGCACCGCAGGCGGGGAAACTGAGGCTGGGGCCTGTGGCGTCCACGGGCGGGGCGTGTGTGCGGAACTGCGCGATGGGCGGCACGGAGCGGGGTCTCTGCGGCCACGACCCGCCCGGTGGCCTCAGTTTGCCCGTCCACCGAGTGGAGCTGGGCCGGAGCTGGGCCTGAGCCAGGCCGGCCTGCCGGCCGCCCGCCCCCGCTGGCTTAGTCAGTCCGTGAGTCAGGCCGGCGTCCGGGCTCCGGCCACAGCCACTCGGCCCACCCCGCGGCTTCCCTGGGAGAGGACTGGCAGGGCTGCCCTTCTGCGCGCCCCCCCCCCCCAGCGCCTTGCTGCCCAGGGACTTCCCCCCAGATCGTGGGAGCTGTGTCTCTTCCCGGGGGTCCAGGCTCCTTTAAGAATGCAGCCCAGGGACAGTGAGGGAGAGGGACCTGCACAGAGCTGAAAGCCCCAGACTTCCTAGCTCTTGTCTCACAGGCCTGCCTGGGCACCCTAGAGTGACAGGTATGAGGTGGAGGCTGAGCCCCTATCCCTGGGAGACAAGAAACGTGGGCAGGGGAAGGGACTAGGATGACTGCCCCCGGGAGGCTCTTGGAGTTGGTGGCTCACAGGCTGGATCTTGTCCCCACATCTGTCAGGAACAGCAAATGCTGTTCGGCTGAGTGACTGGGACCTGGCTTGCTGGGGCAGAGGTCTGTGTGATGATGGCCTGGCCCCCGACTCATGTGAACTAGAGATGGGTAAAGCTCCAGGGGAGGGTGCCTGGACTGGGGGCACCAGAGCTCAGGAAGGGTGTCCTCAGAAGGCCACCTGCCTTCTGGAAGAAGCAGGATGTTCAAAAGCATTCTGAGAAGCTGTGGCTGGATCCAGGGATAGGCTGGGGTGTGTGTGTGTGCCAGGGAGGTCTTGGGGCTGGGAGAGGCCAGAGACAGTACCTCCGTGAGGCCCCTGTCTGCCCAGATGGGGGAACTGAGGCCTAGAGGCCAGATAGCCTGCTGAGGGCACAGAGCACGTCCGCAGAGCCGGGGCTGGCCCTCGGGGCCCCTCCCTTGCACTCAGATATACTCTGTACTCTCAGGCACTCTACAGGGAAGCTCGTCTTGACAAAGGCCTGCACGTACTTCCTGCTCCTGCCCCAGGTTGTGAAATGCATTGCTGGAGCCTCCTGGGGACGCCCCATGTGGCATTTAGGCAGCAGCTTCTGCCCCTTGCCCAGGGGTGCACCTCAGTCACACCTGCAGGCAGAGGTGTTGGGCAGAGTGGGCTTCCACAGGGAACACGCTAAGCTGAACTTTGATGGGGAGGAGGGCTAAGGGTGGGACCCGGACAGGCTGAGCCCCCCGGGGAGCATGCAGGGTCCGAGGTGAGGCTGGCTGGTGCCGGAGCCCAGGCAGCTGGGACCGAGCAGCAGGAGAAATCCATGGTTACAGGCAAATGGGGTACGGCCGTCTCTGGGCCGGCAGCCTCAGGATGACACTGTGGGTGTCACTGGAGACTTAGGGCTTTTCCGAGCCCTGGGCCTTCTGTCTGCTCCTTGCTCTGCTGGAGTAGAGGCCCCGCTGTGGGTGTGTGGGCGTGTATGTGACGCCTGAGCCTGTCCCAGCAGGCACTGCCCAAGCGTGAGCACAGGTGTGCACATGCGGGTGTGTACCGTGCTGGCACAAGCAGGAGTCAAGCAGCCGGTCCTTTAACCGTTAACGAGTGCCTGCTGTGTGCTCAGCACTGCAAACTGAAGAAGGTGGACTTGGCCCCTGCCTCGGGGAGTGACATCGAGGGCATCAGTTATTTCATTTACTGCTGGCTTGGTTTTTGTCCATCTGCCCCCACTGCCCTTTAGCTCCAAAAGGGTGGGGATGTCTTTTTTGGTCACTGCCTGCCCTCAGCGCCTGGAACTGTGTCAAGCACGCCAGGTGCCTGGTGGATAGGAGCACATAGCTGGAGAGCTACAGATAAGGGCGTGCACTTGGGGCTCCGTAGGGGCAGTAGGGGTTTGGGAAGTGTCATTGCAAGGTTGGGGCTCTGCAGGTGCCTGTGTGCAGGGGGGAGGGGGAAGAGGCCACGTGAC
>ML097083.1:15591-26128 GCA_003697995.1 Taxidea taxus jeffersonii | reverse complement strand
GGGTATATGCCCAGTAATGCAATTGCTGGGTCATATGGTAGCTCTATTTTCAACTTTTTGAGGAACTTCCATACTGTTTTCCAGAGTGGCTGCACCAGCTTGCATTTCCACCAACAATGTAGGAGGGTTCCCCTTTCTCCGAATCCTTGCCAACATCTGTTGTTTCCTGGCTTGTTAGTTTTAGCCATACTGACCTGGTGTGAGGTGGTATCTCATTGTTCTTTTGATTTGTATTTCCCTGATGCCAAGTGATGTGGAGCATCATGTGTCTGTTGATCATTCATATGTCTTCTCTGGAGAAATGTCTGTTCATGTCTTCTGTCCATTTCTTAATTGGATTATTTGTTCTTTGGGTATTAAGTCTGATAAGTTCTTTCTAGATTTTGGATATTAGCCCTTTATCTGATCTCTCATTTGCAAATATCTTCTCCCATTCTGTCGGTTGTCTTTCGGTTTTGTCAACTGTTTCCTTTGCTATGCAGAAGCTTTTTATCTTGATGAAGTCCCAATATTTGATTTTTGTCTTTGTTTCCCTTGCCATTGGAGACGTGTCTAGCAAGAAGTTGCTGCGGCCAAGATCACAGAGGTTGCTGCCTATGTTCACTAGGATTTTGATGGTTTCTTATCTCACATTTAGGTCTTTCATCCATTTCGAGTCTATTTTTGTGTGTGGTGTAAGGAAATGGTCCAGTTTCATTCTTCTGCATGTGGCTGTCCAATTTTCTCAACACGTTATTGAAGAGACTGTCTTTTTTCCATTGGACATTCTTTCCTGCTTTGTCAAAGATTAGTTGACCATTGAGTTGAGGGCCCATTTCCATGTTCTCTATTCTGTCCCATTGATCTATGTGTCTGTTTTTGTGCCAGTACCACACTGTCTTGATGACTATAACTGTGTAATAGAGCTTGAAGTCCAGAATTATGATGCCACCAGCTTTGCCTTTCTTTTTCAACATTCCTCTGGCTTTTTGGGGTCTTTTCTGATTTCATACAAATTTTAGGATTATTTGTTCCAGCTCTGTGAAAAATGTCGATGGTATTTTGTTAGGGATTGTATAGATGTATAGATTGTTCTAGGTAACATAGACATTTTCACAATATTTGTTCTTCCAACCCATGAGCATGGAAAATTTTTCCATTTCTTTGTGTCTTCCTCAATTTCTTTCATGAGTGTTCTATAGTTTTCTGAGTGTAGATCCTTTGCCTCTTTGGTTAGGTTTATTCCTAGGTGTCTTATCATTTTGGGTGTGATTGTAAATGGGGTCGACTCTTTAATTTCTCTTCTGTCTTGGTAGTATATAGAAATGCAACTGATTTCTGTGCATTGATTTTATATGCTAGGGTTGGGTCACATTTCAGTATTAAATTAGGTTATTATCAGGAATACCTCAGGAGGGACACTTCTATCAGAATGTCTTTCCTTTGGGCAGGTGAGAGGGAATGATGCCAAATAAAGATGCATGCAAGGAACTAGTAAGAAGGTTGGAGCTGTACCTCTCCAACATGGACAGATACAGGACTCAGCTGGAGATCCTGTTACAATGCAGGTTCTGTGTGAGGGCATGTGGAGAGTGAATGGTGTTGAGAGTTTTCTTTCCTAACAAACTCCCAGGTGATGCCCATGCTACTGGTCACAAGACCTCACATGTTGGATGAGGAGGGACTGAAACATCTGGTCTTAGAAGGCTTGGGTGGAGGCACTGCTCTGAAGAAGCCTCTTGAGCACCAGGTGGAATGGGGCTGGGCAGAACAAACAGAGAAGGCACTCAGGGCAGTTGAAGGTTGAGAAAGACCAGTTTGGCTCACTTGCTTAGAGCTATTCTTTCCTGGGGCACCTGGGTGGCTCAGTTGGTTAAGCATCTGCCTTCAGCTCAGGTCATGATCCTAGAGTCCTAGGATGGAGCCCCACATTGGGCTCCTTGCTCAGTGGGGAGCCTGCTTCTCCCTCTGCCTGCCTCTCCTCCTGCTTGTGCTTTCTTCCTCTCTCTGTGTGTGTCAAATAAATAAATAAAATCTTAAAAAAAGAAGAGCTATTCTTCCCAGGGCAAAGAAGAGATCGATCGATAGATGGATAGGTAGATAGATAGATGATAGATGCATAAGATTTAGTATCATATTTTGTATTTCTGGTTTTTTTTTTGTTTTTGTTTTTTTTTAAGAAACGCAGACTGCCATGAGCAGCACCTTATTTGGATGTGTCTGGAGTCCTGGAAGCTTGACTACCCTACCTTCTCCTACAAATGGACCTTGAGAGCTTGTTTGGAGGTTCTAGCAGGGGAGCACAGCTACTGGTATACCCTTGACCAAAGAACGGTCCTCTCCTCTACTGGGGAAGGTCATCCTCTTCGACAGAGCACACAGCTTCAGGAGGGATGCACATGGAATGGTGAGGGAGGAAGGGGACACCCGCCTAGCCAGCCAGATCAACCAAGTCAACTCTGGCAATCAATGGGGTGACAGATGTTGCAGCCCGATCGCCCTCCCATCCTGTATTTCTAATTTTATATTATATATATTTATTTATTTAGAACTCATTACATAGTACTCTCTTCAATGGAACTGAAATCTCCTTGTTGGTCCCTGATGAAGTTGTTGATTGTTGATGAGGCTTTTCTAAGATTATACAGTCCTTCCCAAACTGAGAGAACTTTAGCTCCCTGACAGTATGACTGGAGCAACATCTATTGGAAGATCTGGGAAGAAAAAAATGTTTTCTTTTAAAATAAACTCCTGTATCACAGAGAAGAATGCAACATGTGGATGAACTTCAGTGAGTAAGCCTACCAGGTGTTGTGGTTGTAGCTTAAGGCTACACTCTCTTGTGCTGCCCAAGGTTTTCCTTTCTTCTGCAAAGAATAGGGCAGTGGTGGACAAGGTTAAATCATGATGAAGGTAATGCCGGTAAAGGACATAACTAGGTGCTCTTGTTTTTCTTTCTTTTTTTTTTTTTTTAATTTAATTGTGGATTTTCTCGCTGCCATTTCCTCTTTCTTTAGTTTTTGCCTCATGAAGTTATTTCTGGATTCATTTCTATCTCACTGCTCTTGACTTCCCTTCCCTCTGTACAAACAATATTGTGCTAGTCTGTCTTCCTTTTCTCCCTCTTGTTTGATGTTAATTCTTGGTCTTGGCCTCCACTGAGCCCCTTTTTGCCATCTTCTGCTGGTCTGTCCATCACTCTTGCTTAACTTCCTCAGATATTGGAGTTACTAATGGCAGACTTTGGGTCAGAGTCCATGCTTGCCATTGAGAGGACTTGACAATCATGGAACTTTTCTCACCAGTGAGCTCCTACTACTGCTAGCTAATGTTTATTGAGTCCTAACTATGAACTATTAAGAAGTACATAAAAATAACCCTGTGCAGAGATATTCTACCCCTTCTTTGTAACCTGCACTACTACCCCACCTGCCTCCAGCTCAGTGGTGCCTCCCAATGCAGAAATGGGAACTGAATTGACAATGACCCCCAGTGGACACTCAGGAGTGGGACTGAGATGACCAGTCCAATGACACTTCATCCCATAGCCTGCAGGGGATACATTACTTGGCTCTCTAGTGCCTGGAATTTTCCAAATAACCACATGACTCCAAATCAGCTTTAGTTTATTTTGCAACATGGCTGCTTTCCAATTTTCCCTTGTCCCAATCATTTAAGAGGGATGCATTACAAAATCCAAATAATAGTTCTTTTCCTTGCTATGGTGTTGCTGGTAACCCTTAGTTCTTTTATTTATTTATTTGTTTATTTCATTAACTAAAAAACTTTAAGTCAAGATTTTAAAATTGGTATATAATGTCTTTAAAATGTTTTCTTGGGTTCTATGACTAGGATGAAGGGGAGAGTACAGTAATAAAGAAGGGAACTTCTTGCCTGTGGATAGCTGCATAAGTGCCTATCCACAAAGAACTAAAAGATGCTTTCTAAAGCTATTGCTTGGGACTGAAAGAAGTTATGGTGGATGTGCACTTAAATGCAATGTTTTTTTCCTTTTATGACTTGAGTCAGCCAGTGCCCCGAGCCACACTGAATGACCCCTCTGGGAGTGTCTAACAGTCTTGCTGCCTCTCTGGCATTTTGTTCCTAGTAATCTACTCCAGATAGAAGAAAAATATCCAGCTAGGCCATAGATTGCTCAGGCCAGTGCATTTGGGGACAGAGAGAACATCAGGTGACATTAAGAGGGTGATGACAGACCTCAGAATCAGGAGAACTGGTTGTTTCATTAGGTGGTTTCTCTCGTCCATTCCAAGTTATCAAAGTCTAATTACAAAGGATTTTATAAATATCTACATGTAGCAACCACCTGAATCTTTGGTACAAGGATGATAATTAGTGGCCTGGCTAAAATAGGAAATAAAACAAATGTAGAGTTCAATTTAGAATAAATTAATATCATAAGAGAATTGGTAAGAAGACTGGCATTAGGGATGCCTGGGTGGCTCAGTTGGTTGAGCGGCTGCCTTCGGCTCAGGTCGTGATCTCAGCGTCCTGGGATCGAGTCCCACATCAGGCTCTTTGCTCAGCGGGGAGCCTGCTTCTCCCTCTGCCTCTGCCTGCCTCTCTGTCTGCCTGTGCTTGCTCTCTCTCTCTCTCTGAGAAATAAATAAATAAAATATTTAAAAAAAAAAGAAGACTGGCATTATTATTCCTGATCCTATTCCTATTCCCAGGAAAAAGAGGCCAAACTTGTATTTCTAGAATTCTTTTCTAGGGAACTTGAGTGAGGAAGGAGAAGGAGGGTCAGACATAGAGTTTGGTGAGTGAGGAGAGAGAAGAGTTGGGGTAGGGTGGGAGAGATGTTAGATGGGGTACGGAGAAGGAATCAAAGATGGTTGAGGGCAGACTGACCCCTAACTTTAATATCTCATATACATAAATATTTATATAAGTTATAAATCAAGGTAACAGATAAACTATTAGTATCTTCCAGTCTTCATGAGCTGAATCCATAATGACTTGGAAGACCAGGTTTGAATTGTAGAGTTTTCAGATTCTTCTGAGATATTTGCCAAAATATTGTGACCCACTGCCAGTCTCCAGTCTCTCTGCTTTTTACATCCTAGCTCCTTCCTGCATCACACCAACAAGGGTTCCCAGGCATACATGTACCGATGCCCCAGTCTCAAGCATAAGCTCTGGTCACATCTCTTACACCCCAACCTCCTGGCAAACGGGTTTCTCTAAGCCAACTCTTGGACATCAGGGTGCATAATTGGTGATAACTTTCTCACTTAGGGGTTTGAACTCAGGGAATATAACCAGAAGGCCATAGAAGTGAGCTTGGGTTCAATCTATAAGAAGGAGGTGTGGGAGGGGTTTCAAGTACGCATATCCCCTTGGCTCCATGGCTCTCCTGCCCTGTGGAGGGAGATACAGGTAGAGGAAGGCCAGACTGAGGCACCTGAAAGTAGAAGAGTCCCTCTTGCCCAGCTCCAATGCTAGTACTAAGTGGTAGAACTATCCAGTGCTCCCACAAAGAACACCCTTAGAAGTAGCAGGTAAAAAGCCAAGCTATGACTTTGGAAGTTGAAAGACCCAAGGTCCACACTTGTCCAGGAAGTTACAATTACTTGTCTTTGAGTGGACTGTAGTGGGCTGTACACAGACAGACATTTCTGTAGTCATCAGTGTGGACTGAAATGGGGAGACTTTCCTTCTCTCCATTTTCTAGGCACAGAACTGACCCAGGGCCTGAGGACAGAGAGAACTTCTCAATCTCCCTGGCTAGTGGAGAGCTCATATTTTAATTTGATTTAGAAAAATAAAGTCACATGGCATGTCTTGTACTTCATCCTAGTGTGAAACATACATGGAGCATAACAAAACACAAGCCACATTATCCAACTTCTAAGTCCTTATAGTGCTCTCTTATACCTGCTCTCTGCCCTGTTTATGTTTCCTTCTGTTTACTAGTCTTCTGCGTTATAAACTCCTTGAAGACATGAAGATGCTTATTCATAGTTGGGTTCTAGCTGAATCCACCACAGTGCTATGCACACATCAGATATTCAGTAACTCATTTGTTGAGCTGAATAGAATGTTTCAGAATTATTAAAAATGAGTGCCTAAGGACATATTACTTCATTCCAATGTGTCTTGGAATAAGTGGGTTTTTTTTCTATTTCTGTATTAATTTAGGTGAAGCATTCATTAAGCTTTCTTTTAAAGTAAGTAAATAAACATGATCCTTTAAAACATTTTATAAATGTTTAGTTTCCAAAAAGAATTCTTGGTAAATTCCTTTGACATATAATTTTTCTTAAAAAAAAGTGAAATTCAAACAAAATCAGGACAAAGTTGTAGGAAAGTTAATAGCAATGACAGTTTCCGACACTTTTTGCTTTTTGTAGTTTCAAAATAGACTTTTTCTTCCTTTTTAGAACTTTGTGGTGCAAGAGCACCCTTAATAAGAGAAGAGATCATATGTAGAAAAATAACATTGTCTAGTACAAAATATTTTTGAGAGCATAAGTCATGACTGGAGAACCAGGATTTTGTAGAGATACTTTACAGTCACTTTTAGGCAATGTTTATAAAAAGCTTAACAAACTTGACCCTTACTTGGCAAAATCAATCCATGAGGGTTTGAATTAAGCAACCAACTCAGTTGCTGGGGTTCTGGGGTTCTGACTCAGCAGCCATACTGATTGATTTTGCCAGTCATTTATTGGGTGTACACACAGAGATATGATCTCCTTGACTTTATAGATACACCAGACTTCTTTTACATAAAATAATGTGTAATTATTTTCTGATTAAAATGGGTATTTACATAACAGTTGCACACATTATATTTCACAATTATTGAGCATTTGGGATGGTAGCCAATACTCTTAACAACCTGTAAGGCAAGATCACCAACCCACCAGAACAGAAGAGGCCAGAGTTTGGACAAGAACATGAGTTTTCCCTTGCTGGTTCCTAAGGTACTATAACTACCTAGATCATTCATTCCTTCCCTTAATGAAACCTACATCAACCCAGGAGTGTGACCACCACAACTTCCCAGCCCTAATCTGGAAAGGAAGCAGAGCAGATATCTTAAAATGCTGTCCCAGAATGCCATGGACCCATCTGCAGGTCACAATGTATTTAACTCCTAGCACAAAAGACCAAAAGGAAGAAATGGGGGGAGGTGAGGGAATAAACAATAGCTATGAGGTGACCTACTCACACTTCACTCCATTCTCTGAATGGAAAATTTCTCTAGAAAGTCAGAAAGAGTGACAGGAAGGCACCAAGAAGATGACGAGCTCCTACAGATGTTTCTTAACTTCCATATTTTGACGGTCTCCATCAGTTGGAAAGGATGCCATCAGCAAACTCTAAATCTGTAATTTTTCTGTAGTCTGCAGTAGCTCTCTGTCACCATGACTAGCTGTTTTGGCAGAAGCCCTGGTGCACTCAGCCAGGAGGCTCCACCGGAGACCAATGAAGGTCAGGCCCAAGTTGGGTAGCACCCCAGCTTCCACTCTTTTGTCCTGAGTTCTGTCTGAGCACACAACCCTAGACACATAAATGAGCACTCTGTCACCTCATCATAAGCACTTCAAATTTATTGTACCATTTATTGAATACATTTTCCCTTCCATTGAGAAAACTCATGTGGAAGACTTTATGAAGTCTTGCAGTGAACTCAAGTGGGAAAGAGGGTGCAGATCACTGGTGTTAAGCAGGATTGTGTGAAATGAACAGCCCTGTTTTGCTTAGAAAAATCTCCTAGATCAAGAAGAGTGGGTTTTCAAGAGAAAGATGGGTTTTCAGAATCTGACTGTGTTGTATTGTATGATATGTGTGTGAGTTTTTAAAAAATATTATTTATTTATTTGAGAGAGAGAATAAGAGAGAGGGAGCATGAGAGCGGGGCGGGTCAGAGGGAGAAGGAGACTCCCCACTGAGCAGGGATCCCAATATAGGGCTCCATCCCAGGACTCCAGGATCATGACCTGAGTTGATGGCAGTCGCTTAACCAACTGAGCCACCCTGGCACCCCATACAATGTGTTTTTATTCTGTAAAAAATAAAGCATTTACAGCCTACAATTTTAAACTAAAACAACTGCTTTTGCTAATTGTATAGCTTGCTTTTTTTGGTAAAGTACAGTGACCAAGCACAGGCAATAATGACCAAAAAGCTGACTTCAAATGAAATTTTATATGCAATTTTTAATTAAGCAATCCGTGCAAACATTTTTTTTCTTCAATATCAGGAGGAAAGAAAACGACCACACTTGAGTGCCTGGTAGAAAAACAGAAAATGCTTTCTCATTGCAACCAGATTTCAAAGCAGTGTCGTGTATGGAGGCAGGGCCCAGGCCCTTAGTATTCCTCGGGATTGCTTGATTGCAAGTCTCGCAAATATGAATCAATTATGTTAGGAGGCACACCTTGCAAGAGGAGCCTGCAGAAGGAAAGGCCACCTAGAGAGGACAGAGAGGAAAAGGCAAAGTCAAAACCGTCTACATGAAAGATTACTCAAATACTACTTCCTGACTAGCTGCCTAGAAATGTGACTAATTATGTTCCAGTTAGTTACAAAGATTCATTCAGCCCCTACTTGGAAATCTTCTGGGTTTAGTACATTTAAAATTTAAAGCACTTGGCAACTAGAAGGGAAAGCAAGTTCCCAGCAGACCCACAGCAGTTTTTTGTTCCTTGCTATTATCCAATCTTAGTTGAAATTCCTGACTGGTTGGAAAGTATCTATTGCTCTTGGAGAGGTTTTAGGATTCTTCTACAGATGATTTAAGCCTTCTGACTGGATGGCAGATAAATGCAAGCCATGTTATGAATCAGTAGAAAGATCTGTTTCCTGTTTGTTAATGTTCTTTTTTCTCTTTTTTAAAAGATTTTATTTATTTATTTTAGAGCATGGGCAGGGGGAGTGGGCAGAGGGAAAAGGAGAGAATCTCAAGCAGACTCTGCGCTGAGCACGGAGTTGGACGTGGAGATGCATCTCATGACCCTGAGATCATGACCTGAGCAGAAATCAAGAGTTAGACACCTGACCGACTGAGCCACCCAGGTGCCCTTGTTAATACTTTTTTTTTAGTTAAGTACAAAGAATTCCTATTCAAGCACATTGGAGAAGAAAAAAGGGACCACTCCTCTAATTTTGGCTATTTATATCCTGTCAAAAGTGCAAAAACTGGGAAGATTTTGTTAAAAAGAGTAAAACCCAACCAATACCTTCTGAAGGTGAAACACCTACTACTATTTCAAACTTACCTTCCAGGTTTCTGAATTATATTTAAAAAAAATAAAAATACCCCTCACAAGAGAACCCATGAAACCATAAAAATTCATGGTCCTTTAAGGAAGTGCTTCACTACTTACTAATAAATTCACGTCCAGGCAAAAACAGCATGCCATTTGAACATTCTTAAAACTTATTTAATGCAAATTTGGGAAAGTCATTCTCCTTTTTAAAAAAAAAATTCAAATCACATATTGGTAGAAATGATGCCACTTATGTACATGTCCATTCCTTGATGCAAAGCGTTCAGAATGCTTGGGTATCATTTTCATCTACATTAAATGCTTTAATTCATGCTCTACTGCATTCAGCAACTTGCTCCATGTCAACAGGAGATTGTTGTGATGAATAAGTACTAGCTGTTAATTTCAAGATACTTAAATACAAATTAAAACTACAAAGTTAGAGATTTTAAAAAATCTATTTTCATTGGATTACATAATGAAAATCATGCCATACTCCACAGGCTTTGTATGGCTTATGACAGTCATAAGCTTCATATGCCAAAACCATATGAAAGCTTACCTTAGATGGTAATATACATTCAAAAATCCTTACTGTGCTACGACTAAGGGAAAGAGAGAGAAAGAGAGAGAGAGAAGTTGTAAGCATTAATAAAGTTCTAAAAACAAAGTTGAGTACTTGTTGGATGAAATTATAGTCACAATTATGATGAGGTGATTTCATTAATCCTTAGTCATGTGAAAGATGGAGGAAAATAGAAGCACATGGAATGAAGGGCAGGGATCCAGTCACTTCAAAAGGATCATTAATATGTAAAACATTTATTAATATGCACAACCACTTTGCCTAAACAGGTGGCAAAGCCAATCTGATTGTACAGTGAATATTTATGCTAAGAGCTTCCAAACCATTAGCTTAAAAAAAAAAACCTACAACATATATATATTGTGTTTTTCAACAAAAGAAAAACAGAGACAATAGACAAAGCATTAGTGTACATATATATATGTTGAAATTCTACAAGGCAAAATTATCAAGTAGGTATATTAGACTAGCATATTCTGTAATATTGTATTCTGAACTGATTATGTATGATCTAAATAAACACAAGGCTTAAACAAACTTGGACTAGAAAGTGACTCTATGTTTAATCTACCAAACCTTAAAGAAAGAGCCCTATTTCTGTCATCTTTTGTAAGCTGACATTATCTCTTGGAATTGTAAACTCAGATTTACAATTTACAATTTACAATTAAAATAGATTTACATCATTAGAGTTTACATCAGGTTGCTTACCCAGGCCCAAAAAACTTAA
>ML097083.1:0-10591 GCA_003697995.1 Taxidea taxus jeffersonii | reverse complement strand
CCCCTTCCCCTGCCACCCCTAGACATTTTAGCAAACAATCTGGATTTTGCAGTAAGAGCAATAATCAAATCATTTTCTTTCATTTTAGTCTATACATGAGATCTTTGATGTCATACCTTTCACCTCCAATTTGCATTCAATCTCCACAGTCCCAAGGTCATTGACTGCTTTGCAGCAGTAAGTGCCTCCGTCATAGGGGCTGGGCTTGCGAATCTCCAGAGTACAGACTCCTTGGTTGCTGAACATCCTGTACCTTGGGTCATCCACAATAGCAACTTTGTTTTTCATCCAGGTTATTTTGGGCTAAAGATTGAAGTAAGTAAATAGGTCGGAACATATCAGTACCTACTGTAATAAGAGACCATTAAAACAGGGGACCAGATTTTAAAGAGTAGCTTAGAAAGAAAGTACATCTAAGAAGAATCCACATCTGCTTGAGCATTGTTTCTCTCAAATGAAATTCTACTTAGTGCTTGGCAAGAAGATAAACGAGCAGTTCTGAAGAAGCAAGCCAGACTTGTTCAGAGGACAGCTCTGGGGCTCTCTTCCCAAATGCTTCTTCAGAAGCATTCCAATTTGAGCCACAGGTCCCTGAAGTCAGCTCGTCCTGGAGAACGTATACTGCTGGGCATTTTTCAGAGAATCCCCATAGGGTATCCTAACCATCTGCTTTTCTTCACTTCCTTTTCCCGACATTCTTTTCTAATTCTTTATGTGCTGCTTATGCCTCCCCACCATTTTATCTCTCCTCAAACACCTCTATTCATCATCCAGTGGAATGGGTCCACTTCAGATAATGCAAGATCAGTAAGGACCAGTCAGTCACCCAGGAAGATGACTCTCTTCTCCTTGGCCTCTGAATTATGTTTGATGCCCTTGGCCCTCCTCTCCCTTCCCATATTGTCTTCTCCTCCCTTTGGTAAATGTGCACGCTCCATGTTCTCTCTTCCACGTTTTGTATGCTTTTGCCTTGTTCAGACTTCCTTCTCTGTCTCCTTCATACTATCACCTTCCTCCTTTCAAATGGGACCCTTCCCTGAGGTTTACACCTTGGGCTTTGACTTTTCACTCATTACTGTATTTCCTCCGTGATATTCCTTTCTAGAGCTTCAGCTCCAAGAGGTGGGAGGCTTCCAAATCAGGAGTCACAGTCCTGGCCTTTCTCCTAAGCCCTGGTGAACAGCTCCTCTCCCTCCTGGTCATTCCCATTTGGATATATCCATGTTACTTCCAATAAACATGAATTCAGGATCTTCCTCTCATCTTCAGTCTACCTTCTCCCTTGACTTCTCTGTTCCTGCTCATGGTATAATGCAGGAAAAATGCCACTTTGCAATTTTTACAAATTCTAGGGCACTTTTCCCACAGTGCTACCTAGGAATAGATATCTCTACGAGCAGCATTCATTAATTCATTGTTTTTATTTTTCCAAAGACCAGTAAGAAACCTTAAAACCTTTCTGAATCTCTTCAAAAGGATATGATTTCTTCTTTCCGGGTACTCTATATCCTTATCCCAGCACATTTTAAATTCTGCCTTGCATTATAATATCATCATTATTTGCTTTTTAATCTGTTTCAGAGAATTTGATGAATTAACATTACCACCTAATTTTTCAGGTAAAATGATACTACTTTCATCTCCTTACCTCTCAGCTCTTTTAAGAATAAGTGTTTTGGTTTTTTCTTAGTAGGTATCCTTTAGTTAGTAAAGAAATATAAACAGGTTTTATTACTATATTTAAATGGTGGACCTAATTATCCACCAAAACCCTAATGCTGCACCTTCTTCCTATCCCAGAGAAAGACACAATAACACTTGAAAAGTCAGTTTATATTATTACCCACAATAATACTGTGTCTAATATAAAAAAAGGGAATTTGGGACTAATTCTTAAATTTCACTAATGTGATTTAAAAAAAAAAGAAGAAGATACCTTAGGATTTCCTCTCACACTGCAGTTCAGGGTAGCATTGTAACCAGCCACAGCATAGGTGTTAACCAAAGGCTGAGTAAACATGGGTGCCTCTGTGAAATCAAAATCTTCATATACTGGATTTTTGTAGATTTTACCTTAGAAACAAGCATGAGAAATATACAAATTGGCCTGAGAATATAGTATTCTTGGCATACTTTACTCGTGATTAAAATTCCCCTGAGCTTAAAAAAAACATGTGAAAACATGGGTGAATATCATACTACATTCATTCAGAAGGGTACTAAGAGACAGTCAAATCCCACCTGGGACAGAAAGCCAGTGTGGTCCTCTGAGACTGAAAGAAATATTGAGAAGAATTTGGTGTCTGAGTATTTTGATCAACAGTGCGCTTTAATGTGAACGCAATGAGCAAGGGCTTTAAGGAGAGTGGCTAATTTGAAATCAAATTCCTATGTCTATGACTTGAGCCATTTCTAGGCCCACAGCCCAGAAATTGGAATGAATTAAGCTTGCATTTTTTAAAAAAAATGCAATATAAAAATTTTAAAATTTTACTGATAAAATGAACATTTTGCTTGAATATTTTTACAGCAATTTAAAAATGTGTGTTTATCAGTTTCTGAATTCCCATTCGTCCCATCTCTTCTTCCAGGCCTTTCCATCTAGTCACGGAAAACTGAGGTTTCCAGATGTCTAGTTGTGATATGGTGATTTATAATAAGAAGTAGATATTTGGTCTTCTGGCCACATTTCTGGCACAGAGCTCTTAAAATCCTTAGAATTTCCTAAGTGAGGGGAGTTGTAAAGGGGTCTTTTTTACATTAATGAGGTGACCTTTGGACCCAAGGATGGGGATTGGTTGCCAGAGAAACCCAACCCTGTGATTAGTGGATTCAAACTCTCAGCCTCACCCCCAGAATTCCAGGGACAGGAGAGGCGCTGGAGCTTGTGTTTAATCACAAAAACCAGTGATTTAATCAACCATGACTATGTAGTGAAGCCTCTCTTGAAAAAAAAAAAAAGGAAAAAGAGAGGGAGAGAGAAACCCTTCTCACTTCTACATACTGAAATTGAGTCCAGAACCTTCTTAAACCAGTCCACTGCTAACTCACCATCCTTGGCAATCACAGCGCTCTCTTTAGTCATTGTTGCATCCTCACTGAGGCCACACATATTTTCAGCAAAGACCCGGAAATAATATTCATTTCCTATGACCAGTTCAGTAATGGTGGCATTGGTTCGGTGATAATGCTCAATGACAGTGAACCATTCCTACAGGAAAAAAGTTTGTTTGAGAAAAATCATCTAAAAATACACAACTATTCCCACTGTTGATTAGAAAAAATAATAGGGATGTTTCATTAACTAAAAGAAAAATAGCACTGATTTTTATATTGAGAGTAATGATGACATACATTTAACTTGTTTATATTTTACAACAGACTTATACTTGACTATGTATAATTTAATCTTCATTTACATATTGGATGCAATATCATAGATGTCAACTCCTACCTTTATATTTCCTTCATAAGTATATAGTGTCTGTCACCTATCTCTTGCATAACCAAGTTAATTATACAATTTTGTAAGTTCTTTTTTTTTAATTTGAGAGAGAGAGAGAATGAGAGAGAGGGAGCATGAGAGGGGTAAGAGCAGAGGGAGAAGCAGATTCCCTGCTAAGCAGGGAGCCTGATGCAGGACTCAGTCCCAGGACTCCATGACCATGACCTGAGCTGAAGGTAGTCGCTTAACCAACTGAGTCACCCAGGTGCCCCTAATTATAGCACTTTAATTTAAACTTACCAATTCTGAGGAAGAGAGGACATTAAATCACTAGAGAAAAATTAATATCACGCAATAAATTTGCCTTCCAGGTCTTTGCTCAGATATTACCTTCTTCTTAATTGTTTACCCTCCCACCACTCTAGGCTATCACCTTAACCTGGCTAGGCTTTTTTTTTTTTTTTAAAATAGAAATTGCTACTTTAAATTACATTATATATTTACTATTTTACTTGTTTACTCTCTACCTCCTTCACTGAAGGTAAAGATATCTTTATCTTTACATGAAGGTAAAGATAGACTTTTCTTCTCACTCCTGTATCTCCAGGGCCTATTAGAATACCTGGCACATAATAGGTACTGTGCAAAAAATAATTGTTTATTGGATACTTGAATAAACAAATGAGAACCCAAAACAAGTAATTTTCTTTTCAATTATTTTCTCATCCTGAGAAACATAGTGATTTCAAAGTTTATCTTGCAACCAGTAAAGAACCACATTGCGCCATGTAAAAACATACATAATTAGTATCACTAATTGAGAAAATAGATTTTATGATAAAAAGTTCATAGAGGAAAAAGATTTTTCTCAGAATTTTTAGGGGCCATCATTATTTCTGAATTTTTGGATATTTTTAAGACACCAGACAAATTTAGTTATGCCCTCCTTTATCCTCAAAGCACTTTATTCCAACATTTATTCCAACATTTGGTGTATTATTCTATAGTTTGGTATTGTGATGTCTTTCTTCTTGCCTAGATTGTGAGTGATCTTTTCTTTTTTTTTCCCGATCCAGCAGCTAGAACAGTCCTCAACACATAGTAAATAAATGAATAAATTAATGTGTTGGCACACACAATGAAAACAAGGTTTATGAAGTGATGAATGACAATAGGAATTTAAGTGAAGAAGAGCATCTGTAGCCACAGTGAGACAATGGTGTGGTGATCTCCTGGGCAGAGGGAGCACTGTCTGGCCTATAGGTCTGTCCCTGCTGAAATGCAGCAGACACACAGGAGTGCAGGGGTTAGAGATCCCTAACCCCTGTTGCCAGGTACAACTCAGTTACATGAAGCATTGGGAAATCCTGGTTCATCTGGAGTTGACTGAATATCTAAGAAGACAAACATTGAGCAAGGATGCTGGGGGTGGAAAAGTGATGGGGGCGGGGACAGTGCTTGAAGGACCTTCTATAAGAACCATGGTACCCCTGGATTCACTGCCAGTATCTGGGCCAAGGTCCAAACAAGAGGCAAGGTCCAAACAAGGGCCAAACAAAACCTTCTCCCTTTCATAACTTAGGTCATAAAATTACAATCTGATGTGACTTCATAACCGAAGTTCTTACTGAGATCTACTGGTGTAGATGCTGAACAACTTCCTATCAATATCATAAGGTTTTACTCTTCCTGTGAGAATGAAAATGCCTCTATGCCATTGTGTGTCCAAAGAGTCATTTATTCATTCATTCACTTACAGGTAGGGCAGTAGTATGGTGTAGTGGATGGATTCTGATGCAGGAACACCTAGACTTTAACATTTAAAATCTGGTGATCTCAAGCAAGTCATTTATCCTTTCTGAGCCTCAGCTTCCTTGGCAACAAAATATAGGTAATAGTAATTCATGCTCTGACTGGGTTGCTTCTGGAACACACTAAGCTCCTTTCCTCTTCAGGACCTTTACACACGCTGTTCCCTTTAGAATCCTTCTTTTCTAACTGATGTCTTTTTGTCCATGTTGCCCAACATTTATTTTATAAGGAGAAAGTTGCACCGATTAAATTTGAGTTAGAATTCAGAGTGAGTAAATATTTGGTGAACAAATGAATTAAGTTTCATTGAGCTTTGTGTTAGCTGCTTTATATTGTTTTAGCCCCACAATAACCAAGCAAAGTAAGTATTCATGTCCCTATTTTATAGATGAGGAAAATGGAGATCAAAGAAGTTAAGCAACTGTCCATGTACAGGTGCCCTTAAGTGGCAATACCGGGATTCAAATCCAACTCTCTGTGACTCCTAAGGCTTTATCCTTTCCATGAGGCCACATTGCTTACCCATGCCCCCCACACATTCCTCACCACAGAGGACCTCATGTCCCACCTTTACCTCTGATAAAATGTGATTCTGCTGCTGCTGAACCAGAGAAAGCCAGACCTTACCATGCTCTTCTTGTCAGCCTTCTGGATCGTGTACCCTGTGATGGCTGCATTTCCATCATCCTTTGGTGGTGTCCATGATAGAGCAACGTTCTCTCCCCAGACATCCTCAATCTTCACCATCTGAGGTGGACCTGGACGGTCTATAAGATGAATTCATGGCATCACTCTGAGATTACTTTCCCTCTCAACTTCTGCAGTGGGTCCCTCCTTAACAGTACTTTTGCTTTCTGCTGGCAACTGAGGTCCAGAAGCAGATGCTCCTCCTTCTGACATAGCATCAGAAGGTCAGTGGTAGCCTAATATTATGTCACGATGCCTGCGTCATTCACCTCACTTAATGTCATCATGTAGGCATTTTATCATCTCACATCATCATCAGAAAAAGGGTAAGTATAGTACAATGAGATATTTTGTGAGAGAGACCACATTAACTTTTATTACAATATATGGTTATACTGGATCTGTTTTATTGCTAGTTATTATTAATCTCTTACTGTGCCTAATTTATAAATTGAACTTTATCACAGGTATGGGTGTTTAAGACAAAGTAGAGCATATATAGGGTTTGGCACTACCCGTGGTTTTAGATGTCTGGGAACATGTCTCCATTGATAAAGAGGACCGCTGTACCTCATTACAGGAGGATATTTGAAATCCATCCTTCCCTGAATTTCTACCCACATTTCCTTCATCATTTTTTTTTTAACATTTTATTCATTCATTTGACAGACAGAGATCACAAGTAGGCAGAGAGGCAGGCAGAGAGAGAGAGAGTGGAGGAAGCTGGCTTCCCACTGAGCAGAGAGCCCGATGTGGGGCTCGATCCCAGGACCATGGGATCATGACCTGAGCTGAAGGCAGAGGCTGTAATCCACTGAGCCACCCAGGTGCCCCTCCTTCATCATTCTTAAACATCAGAGTAATGGAATGCACTCCAGCTAAGCTTCTCTGAAAACTCTTGACTTTCATCTTCATGGAAAGAAATGGATTTTGAAAAGAAAATTTAAATGAAACTTCAAATCTCATTAGTCATCCCTCCAAGGACAGTCTACTGGCAATGAAGCACAAGGTTACCCTGCCTAATGGGAAATGTGAGCTGACTTGGGACTCCAAATCATAACAGCCCATCTGGGCCAAGCATCTCTGGTTTTTGGTGAGAGGCTCAGAGGCCACAGCCTGTGGATGGGTTCCTCTGTTATACCCAAAAGATACCTTTAACGGGCATGAGGAAAACTTGTTTTATCTCTCTGCCAACATAAATTTGGAAGTAGTAAAATAACTAGAATGATACTCATGATTTATTGAGCACTTTGAGTGTGCAAGCAATGGCCCAAGCACTTATAACTACCTGATAAAGTAACTACATGGCAAAGTAGAAAAGAAAATTTCTTTTGTATGTTTTAGAGCACATCACTCTTCCAGATCCTCCCACGCGGGCTCCCATTACAATGGAGCCCGGCCAGATCCAAGGGCACAGGGTAGCCTCAACACTCTTCTCAACTTAACAAAAATCAAGAAAGTTTAGTCAGTAGGAAGAGAGTACTTAATTTAAAGGGCATGAACTTTTATCCAATCTGTCACAGGAAGTTGCTCCTTTGGTGAGAAAACCCCTAGTTTCATCAAATTTGCTGAAATATGATAATAAAAGTGACTGGAAACAAGTCTTCTGCAGTGCTGCTCTTAAAAGTATTTCTTGGGGCTCAGTGGTTAAGCCTCTGCCTTCGGCTCAGGTCATGGTCTCACGGTCCTGGGATCGAGCCCCTCATCGGGCTCTCTGCTCAGCAGAGAGCCTGCTTCTCCGTCTCTCTTTCTGCCTGCCTCTTTGCCTACTTGTGATCTCCGTCTGTCAAGTAAATAAATAAAATCTTTTAAAAAAAAAGTATTTCTTGATATGGCAACAATTATAGCAAGTGAGAGGGGCCATCTGTTAGACATCCTCCTTCTATTCCCTTAACTCTAGACAGAATAACTATACTTATTTATTATTTGGACAAGTGAGTGAGTATCTAGCCTTATAGGATCAACCAATTTAGTGTTTAACTATTTAGGTGTTTCTTCCTTACACTTAATAAAAACTTTTCATTCTCCATTAAAACTTTATTATTAGCAAATTTTAGGTGTAGTAGGAAACATGTAAATTGTGTCTAGAATCTACTATGTATATTCATAAAAAATGCAAGAATTCAAAACAGGAAATATTTTGTCACCAAGGAGTTGAGAAACAGAATAAGAGAGAAGTGGATTATAAAGCAGTACACATGGTTTGTACTAAAAAGCATATGCATTAATTTTCTTTAACAGGTATGCCCTAAGTCTCCAATGATTAGTCTTTTTAGTCAGTAAAAAATTATTTTGAAATACTAATGTTACTAAATTATCTATATTTTCTAATTCAAGAAAAAAATTTAAAAAAAAATTCTTACTCTTGCCTTAACGACAAGGACAATTAGACCAAATACTGCTTTGACAAGAACATTCTAGTTCTTTCTTTCAAACCTACCAACTATCTGTATATCAATTGATGCAGTTTCCATGTATTTTTCCACTTTGACTTGCAGATCATATTTCCCAGAGTGGCTCCTCTCTGCTTTTCTGATAAATATGATTGTATCAGTCTCAGAGTTACGAATGTTTATTTGATTCTTATCAATTTCTGCACCATCCTTCTTCCAACTTAATTCTGGCCTTGGTTTTCCCTAAAAAGGCAGAAAAAGTAGAGAGGGAGGGAAATCAGATGGTCTCAAGACTTTTTTTTCAGCGTTACAAAAAATGACAGTTGCTTACCCCATTCTAGGCAAAGTTGGAGACAGTCTGGTGGACAGCAACTGTGGCAGAAACAGTGATACACCCACATTGCCTGTTGTCTGCATTCTCTGTGCAAGGCACTACCCTAGGTACATGAGGCTTAATATTTCCTTTAATCTTCACAGCAAGATAATAAGTATCATTATCCTCACTTTTTGGATAAATGACTTAAATGACTTGCCCAAGGCGTTGCAACTTAAGTAAGTGCTGGAACCAGGTTTTACAGCCAGGTCTCTCTAGCTCCAAAGCCTGCACAACACAGCATAATGATTAACAATATGGGTCTGGGGCCTTGGAATCTGTATTTTGAGGCTGATTCTACCTCCTGATCTCTGTGTAACCTTGGGCAAGTTACTTAAGCTTTCTGTGCCTCAATTTCCCAATCTGTAAAATGAGAACAATGATAACGCCTATCTCACAGGATGGTTACAAAGATTGAAGTGAGGGTAGCTGGATACACAGACCCCCAAAATGTAGTAACTGGGATTAGTGCCAGCAGTAGACAAGGTGGGAAGACTGGAGGGCAGATTTGGCAGCCCCATTCCATCCTCAGTGCCTGCCTAGTGCCAGCTCCTGGTTTTAAGTTGAGACTGTGGAGACAGAGAAGTGGGAGGAAACTTGCCAAGTCAACTCCTTCCTCCTCCCTTGTTGTATTTACACTTGCATCTTCCTTGGCTTTCCTTCTGATTTCACACACAGCATGTGGAAGGCAACTGCCTCTTCTAAGCTGTAGGCTCCAAGTGCAATAAGGGAGGCCCGAAATGGTTGTCCTTTAGCTTGCTTGTCATGGGATCCTGGGTTTGAATGAGCTCTGTGTGTATTCAAATGTGTGTCTAATTCAAGGGCCATGCTTTCTGAGATAAGAGCCATAAGCTACACATACCTATTTAAACTAAAACTAATTAAAATTAAGGAAAATGAAAAATTAATCTTCCCAGTTGCACTAGTTTCAAGTACCACATTTCAAGTGCTCAATGGTCATATTTGATTGGTGGCCACCATATTGGACATTGATGCTATAAAACATTTCCATCATTGTAGAAAATTCTATTGAACAGTGCTGGCTAGAGGCATAAAAAGAGTCCAACAGGTAATGGGGTGGCGGTGCAGTGGGTGTGTGTGTATGTGTGTGTGTACCAGACCAAAATTGATTATTGTAGGTGAAGCCTGGTTAATCCTATAAACAATAGGTTCTCTTGCTGGAGCAATGATTTAACAATGTTTGCATCTTTCAGTTAGTGGCCTCAAGATTTCAACATTCAGTTTTTCCTCTTCCTTTGGCTTGATTGTGGGAAGTAAGTACATGTTATTTTCCTGAATGTTACACCAAGAGCTTCACTTAAAATGAAGACTAGTTTTATTACAGATGTGCAGGGCCAGAATCTTTAAGCTTTTCTTATTTGGGCATCTCCTTGGTGTTTCCTCTCTGCCCAGCCATAGTCCCTGAGCTTCAGACCAGTCCAACCTAGGCATCATTCATCTCATGCAGAAGGAGTATCTATAAGTGTAATAGTTTTCTCAACAAGCATGGGATTGTTTACTCACTCCCCATATCTCTTGCATTATTTATCTACTTTCCCTCTGAAGAAATCCTGAATCATGATGAGTTTAAGTGCTAGAGTACCTGTTTCTACTACTTAAACACCCCAGCACTGAAAAAAGAAATTAAATGACCCTGAATTATTACCTGGAAAGGTATAACCAGATTGACAGCTTCACCAACTCTGCGGACATAAGTCTGCTTCAGGTGCCTTGGGATGCGAATCTTTGGAGGCTCTGAGTGAAAGTAGAATAGTATAATTTTGTGATCAGTAAAGTACATGGGAAATAGCCTATAGAAGCACACTGGCATGATACTCACTGGGATATCCTTGTGCTGATATCTCCACAGTAAAATCTCAG